>QLTV01001453.1:0-10824 GCA_003457575.1 Thermophis baileyi | reverse complement strand
CGAGACCCCTCCCATTCGCCAGACTGCAGATTCTAGCCAATACACAAGTGTGAAAATGTTTTCTTTATCAACTGCTCTGGGAACCGGATAAACATACATTTCTCTGACCATCTTCTGTTATCCATTGAAGTGAAACATCCCACATTGCCCCTCATAAACCTTCTCCAAAAGTGAAGAGATCTCAGGATGTTTGGCGCCTGGGCATGGATTGTAAATCGTCCATTGACACAGGCAATGCTAATAAATCAAACCCAAGGCCCCCCCTTCTCTCAACTGAATGGCACGAATCCACTGCTCTGGGAACCGGATAAACATACATTTCTCTGACCATCTTCTGATATCCATTGAAGTGAAACATCCCACATCGCCCCTCATAAACCTTCTCCAAAAGTGACGAGCTCTCAGGATGTTTGGCGCCTGGGCATGGATAGTAAATCGTCCATTGACACAGGCAATGCTAATAAATCAAACCCAAGGCCCCCCCTTCTCTCAACTGAATGGCACGATCACTCTTTGGGATCTGACACCCTGTTACCTTCCCACCAAAGTGGTCCCTATTTTTCTACTTGCATTTTTTACGTGCTTTCGAACTGCTAGGTTGGCAGAAGCTGGGACAAGTAATGGGAGCTCACTCTGTTACGCGGCGCTAGGGATTCGAACTGCCAAACTGCTGACCTTTCTGATCGACAAGCTCAGCGTTAGCCACTGAGCCACCGCGTCCCCAAACTTAGTGTCCTTAAAAAGTGTTTGCTGGGGTTGCAAGCAAGATGGCTAATTCTGTCTCGTCCTGATATTCAAATCCATGGAAAACTGCTATCCTACAGTCCCCTTGCAAGAAATAATCACCTATTGACCACATATGTGAGCAATCTTCCATCTTCTCTTTATCCAGGTACAGATTTCCAAGGAACTGGTCTATTCCTTGGTCTTTGTCATTGTTATTAGCTCTGCTTTTCAAGATCCATCTTCAGTTCACCATACCTCCTCTGGAAGTCTTTCATTTCCCCTTATCATTTATCTTCTGAATTTATAAATTCTGATGGTTAGTGAATCCCCAGTTTAAACAAATTCTTTTGTTTGGCAAGCCAGTAAATGGGAACATCCAGGAGCTCACCTGATATATATGGAAACTGAACTGAGTGATTTGTTCTTAAGGATAGGCACCCAAGCCACAACAAGCATTCTCAGTGTGTATCATCCATCTGCTGTGCAGGAGCTAGAATACTCTTGAGTAGGGGTGTCAAACTTGATTTCATTGAGGGCTGCATCAGGGTTGTGTTTGATCTCGGGGGCCAGAGTGGGCGTGGCCATGGTGGGTGTGGCCAACTTGGCGTCACTCGTGTTGGGGGCGTCTGTAGTGGCCCGAGCGCTCTGCCAGCAAAAACAGCTCCCAAGCTCCATTTTCAGCCGCGACAGCCTCCTGCCGCCCTCTGCCAGTGAAAATGGAGCTCAAGCTCAGTTTTCACTGGCAGAGGGCGGCAGGAGGCCAGTCCTTTGCTGTTTTTAGGGCGGCCCCAAGGGCCAGATCTAACCACACCGCAAGCCGGATCCGGCCTCCGGGCTTTGAGTTTGACACCCCTGCTCTTGAGCATGGTTTTAAGCTTAGATGACTATGGATCATTCTAAATATGATTTGTGTTACTTTAGTATGCAGTCAATAATTGGTCTATTTCATAATTTTTTGTTGCATTCAACAATGCAATGTTTCACGGACCTTTCTCTGATGTTTTTTTGTGCACCGTTCTCTAAAATGCTTATTTTGTACATAATATGCTTCAGTTCATTTACTGCATTCTCTCAGCACCTGAACTGTGGTACTGGAAGAATTCGCCTTCCATGCAGAGACTATTTGTTCAGGAATCACTCAAGACTTTGGGGTCTTCATGGAATTGTAGAGTTGTCCCAAAATATGTTATGGTCCTTATACAGCAGAATTTAGCCTTGACTTTTTTTTAAAATAACAAGAATTATTAGCAATAGCAATAGCAATAGCACTTAGACTTATATACCGCTTCATAGTGCTTTACAGCCCTCTCTAAGCGGTTTACAGAGTTAGCATATTGCCCCCAACAATCTGGGTCCTCATTTTACCCACCTCAGAAGGATGGAAGGCTGAGTCAACCTTGAGCCTGGTGAGATTTGAACCGCCGAACTGCAGCTAGCAGTCAGCTGAAGTAGCCTGCAGTGCTGCACTCTAACCACTGCGCCACCTCGGCTCATTAGGTAGATAAAAGTGTTGATTTTGGCAGTGAATAAAGTGTTTCTGAATATTCTGAGATCTTGGAACAGATATTTTGATTTTTCTAAATTTAGAACAAATATCCTTTGTCTTAGGACAAAATTAGGACAAAATAAAATATACAGTATTTTCCATGGTTTCAGATAGTCTGGCACCCTGAAACATCCTGGTTTAAACCATGGAGACTAGGAAAGTGCATTACAAAGAAAACAGCACAAGTGCAATGCCAAGCTACAGTTAGTTGAGAAGAGAAAGATGGAATGGGGGTAACAAAGGGTCAGATACTTGTCTGTTTATCTTGGCTCTTACCCTTTGCTTTGTCATATCTCCCTATGCAATGCACACATTTAATTTAATTCAATGCAATTTGAAAATGTCAACATGATACAGAGCCAAGGTGGCACAGTGGTTAGAGTGCAGCACTGCAGGCTACTTCAGCTGACTGCTAGCTGCAGTTCGGCGGTTCAAATCTCACCGGCTCAAGGTTGACTCAGCCTTCCATCCTTCTGAGGTGGGTAAAATGAGGACCCAGATTGTTGGGGGCAATATGCTAACTCTGTAAACCGCTTAGAGAGGGCTGTAAAGCACTATGAAGCGGTATATAAGTCTAAGTGCTATTGCTATTGCTATTGCTATCCTTAATATTGTGGAAGCAACTATGTGAGTGCTTCACTCTGATTTAAGCAGGTAAGGGAATGCTTACTGAGTGAATCGGATGCATTGATTGTTGTAATATCTTTATTGAGATCCAATTGTACTAGGTTATTTATTATCAAGATACTAATATTTTAGCAAGGTACTTGAACAATTAGTGACCTCTGAGCATTAACTGCTGGCTGGATACATTTTAATCCAGATTCACACGAGCTTTGGAGTTGGAACTTTTTAAGCATCCTGGGAGACTCTCTTTGCTGAATGAAATAACATACTAATTTTGCTGAACCCGTTGCTCTGCTAGATCTTTCTTTGAAATGTGATACTATCAATGGTTTTTTTGTATTTATACTTCAAAGATAACTTTACTTCCATGCCATTGCCACAATATCAGATTGTTTCTTGAGGCCTGAATCTTTTGTTATGTTAACAAGAGGGGCTATTTCATTAAAAAAAAAATCATTGGCATATTGAAACATCTAATGAGCTTTCCTCTCATTAGATGGATCTTCTACCAATGGGATGCTGTAGAAATCCCAATATGATGTTGATGTTCAAACATAAGTTTGTTCCCCAAACTCTGAAATTATTCAAACAGAAGAAGTGTAAATCTCTTTTAATTATTTATTGAAATGTCTAAACAATAAGTTTGCTTTATGCATAATGCCCCAAGTTTTAGGAGAGATTCCAAATATTGAGCAATCAAAGGCAGCCAACTCACATTACCCCTATAAGTATCCATTGTTTTTTCAATTGTTTTGTCACATCTGAATCTTCATGACCTGCTGGACAGTAATTTGTCACAATTGCCTGATAGCAACTGTGTCTTTGAATACTTGTAAATTGATGCTTGTGTTTGTCAGATGTCGCTGTCTTATTTCCTTTGGCTTCTTTTTCTAATTGCTATAGATTTTTTTTTCCAATCACCAAAATTTCCATACCCAAAATATGTAAGCTTTAGCTTCATCTACTGAGCTGTCTAGTTTCACTTCATCTCGTATTGAATGACTTGTTCCTCTTGCTGTCCAAGACACTCCCAACAATTTTCTCCAGCACCATAGTTCAAAGGCATCCAGGGCTATGTAAAGCTCTGAAGGATGATTTGATTTGACAAAGCTTTAGTTGAATTATCCCATCAAAGCAGATTCACAAATCGAAGCAGAGATGTACTGTGAAGCAGTGAACTGAGTGTAGTTGCTTTGAAGTGCTTCGAAGCCTTTTAGAGCATTTTGCAGATGTGATAGCAATTTCAGTTCCATATATGAAGAGTGCCAGGGGAGAGTTTAGTGATGTGAGGGGCTCTTTGATATTAAGATGAGTAGCTAGCCAATCAGTTTAGTAACTCATTAATTTTTCTGCCATTCAGAGTTATTTTGGGTGGCAGGGCTGATATTGCTTCAGTTCTCAGCTTCTTTAATGTGACCAACCACAAGTATAGCTTTGCTCTTGCTTGGCCTAATAGAATATTACACTTCTGTGTTGGCCCTGCCAACACAATTGAGTCTCAACTCTCAGCATGCTAAATATGGGGCTATGTTTTTATTCTGTGCAATCTGAGATACTTTTCATCTCTTGGAAATGAATAAATAAGTGCCAGGCTTACAGTTACAGGCACTGCCCCCAACTTTTTTAAGACTCTTTTTTTAAGTCTCAAAATAGGATGAAAGGCAAGGCTACATGTGCCACTTGTTAATGCCAGCTTTATTTCTATGTCATACTGAAGGAGGGAGTCAATTTATTTTCCAAAGCATCAGAGGGCAGAAACAATGGATAGAAACTAATCAAGGACAGAAGCAACCTAGAATTAAGGAGAAACTTCCTAACAGTGAGGACAATTAACCAGTGGAACAGTTTGCAATCAGAAGTTGTGGGTGGTTCATCATTGGAGGTTTTTAAGAAGACACTGAACAGCCACTTGTCAGAAATGGTATAGGGTGTCCTGCTTGAGTGGGGGGTTGGACTAGAACAGAAGTCACCAACCTTTCAGACCTCAGGGACCACTAAATTCATAATTTTAAATCCCGCGGACCACTAATATGATTTTTTTTAAAAAAAAGATAAATAGTATTTAGTGCAATATAAAAAATGCAAATAATTTTTCTGCGGACCACCAACATTTTCTCACGGACCACCAGTGGTCCACGGACCACCAGTTGGTGACCACTGGACTAGAAGACCTCCAAGGTCCCTTCCAGCTCTATTCTGATTGTTTGATTGTTTGAATAGCCAGATTTTCAAGGACTTCTAGAATGCCATCAGTGTGGGAGCTCTGATGTAGATCTCATGGGGGGGGAGGGGGGAACCTCATTCCAGAGAGCATATGTTATTACAGAGAAAGCATGCTTCTTGGGTCTGGAATGATGATACTGTCTGATTGTACTGGCTAGGCAGAAACCATAGAAAATATTCTATGGCATCAGCCTGCTTCTGCTTCTGCCAATTAATTACAATCTGAAATCTATGACTATGGTAGAAGACCTGAGTCATGCCAGTGATGAAGAAAGGAGTAAGTCAAATTTGCCAACTAGCTATGCTAACCAGCCTGGTACCCCAGGAATCATAAATATCAAAGGCAGGAAAGCTACAGATTTCACAAAATCATTCTTCCCAATCCTGTCCAGAAGATACTTTTTCCAACGTTCTTGGCCAGCCTGGCACCCTACCGACCCAGTGATGTGACGATCTTCAGCAGGAGAGGACAAGCTTTTTACACAATCATATTGACATTCCTAATAACCAATATATTCACTGATTAGAGGCAGCAAAGCACCTATGCCACAATGAGAAATCAGTAGTCATTCTTTTGAATAATGCAAACCTTCACTGCAGAAAATATATGGGAGAGATTAAGTGTTAAGTTTTAAAACAAATTCCCTGTTTCCTAAAGCTAAGATTAGACTCTCTGCATATCTAAAGTTAGGGAGAAGGTTTATATAAGTGCTTTGTGAACAGAATTTGTGACACCAATGTCAACAGTAGATATTCATATCTTCCAATATTTATACCTAAGTAGGAAAAGAAATCTTATACAGAAGTGAAATTATGGGAACTTGCAGCGCAATGGAGAACAATCAATGAAGTCTATTATTGTCTGTTGCTCTCTACTCAATTGCTAGTCAGGTAGAATCCATTTGCATGTAAAAGTAGTAGATATGAGAGAAAGAAACATCCAGAAAACAGAACAATAGAAAAGAAACATGTTAGGAGTGGTTGTAGTCAAAACTCCATATATTAGGAAAAGTTTCATAATATGGATTTCCCTATTGTTAATTTGCAAAAGGAACAGTAATAGGATGGAAAAACATGTGCAAAACCAATATGGACCTTAATTAAACTGAACTGTGTATCCCTAATTAGAAATATTTATTAAATGTGGAATAAAAACTGTTTAGGTAAATAAATGTTACTTTGAAAACATGTTCTCTACTGGATTTTAATTTCTTTCCTAAATCTCTGGGTTGGGGGCACCTTCATTTGTTAAAGAATCTAACATCTTTCTGATGAATGTTATTGATCAGAAAAAAGACTCTATGCTCTCTGATTAGCTTGTGGTATCATTATGTAACTTTATGCCACAATAATAAACAGGACACTATATTTTATACCTAATTATTTTTACCTACAATTAGCTAAATAGTCTTAGCAAAGTGCTCTTGAAATCTTCTGAGAAAATATCCAAAGAAAAACAGTCAGAATTACCACCAATATCCTGCAGTTCATCAGTGAATAGCCAGTGAATAGTGTAATAGGTAAGGTGTTTGACTTTGACTGCTACCTAAGGGTCATCTGGGAGTTTGAACTCTAGAGGGAGTAGTTGTACTCTATTGAGGTCTATAGCTGGTGCTATGGATGACAACCAAGTTGATTTCTGAAACGAAAATAAATGAGTCTGTGAAGTGCAATATGGTGTGTGACGTGCAATACGTCCTCACCATATATGGGTTTATCACATGTAAATTTGAGGATCAACAGGACATTTCTGTATATTAAATTGCTTTGTGTGACCTCCTAAATCACAGATGTCAAACTCGTGGCCTCACATTGCCATCATGTGACATTTTGCGATGTTTTTTCCCTTTGCGGAGCTGAGGTGGGCGTGGCCTGCATGTGACGCATCTGGCCCAGATCTGCCAGTTTGACACCCCTGTCCTAAATCTACCAAGATATGCTGATGTAGGAGAGAGATTGGCAAAGCCAGAGGGAGGAATTAAAGAAGGCATCGATAGAAGTCCTTATGTAGCCACAAAAGAACAATCCACCCCTATTCCCACCTTCAAATGCCATTGACATGTATCTTAGTCTAACCTGATGCTGGCTGTTAGTTGAGAAGTTTCCTGTACATAATTTTTAGCAATGAATCAATTAATTTGAACCTTCATGTGTGGACCTGGTTTTTCCACAGCTGGCAGTTGATGCAATGGTTCTATTCATGGCTGTTGTCGGATTAGGGTTTAGGGCATTTTAGTGTAAAAACAAGATTCATTTTCACTTTTTCTGGGAAAGAATGGAAAAGCCGCTTCTGGAGGAAAAAATGGTGGAGTGAAGATGGCTCCACATTAAGCGGATCTGATGACCACAGTAAAATGAGGAACCAGTGAGTAAACCAGCTCTTCAAAATCTCTCTAGACACATGTGCTTGAGGGGACATGAGATTGCCTACTAGTGCTCCAGGCAGCTGTTCCTCATGAAGAGTCTGTAAAGTGGTGGTCTGCAGTGGGTTTAGAACTCTGGGAGCTGAGGGAATAGCTCAAACCTTGGTCAGCAACTTTGAAAGGACACTAAGTTTGATGTTGATCTGTGACCATAATAAAATTATCTAACACTAAGTTTACATAATTTCTTTTCTAATCATTTTCAAAAATTTCTTGGTATTTGCTTTACCTTTGGATTGACAAGTTTGAAAGCATCAGGTGAGTTTCTTTCAATCCTTAGCAAAGTAAAAAAAAGTTTTAACTACAAGATCAAGAACTTTAAAAATGGGAATAAACAAAGCAAAAAGGTGATTAAAACTTTGATTTTAGAAAGTTACAAATAAACTAAGAGTCTGGATAAATTTGAAATAAGATTTTGGAATTAATTATAGAAAACAGTTCCTGTAGGAAAAATCTTTTCTTTTGAAGTAAAATAAGATTTTTTTTAAAGATACTACAGGGAACTAAAGGGTACAATTAAAGGAGAAGAACGCATAAATTTGTTTTACAATTACAGAATGAAACAAAATATTCTAACATTGGACATATTGATGGATGTTTTTCAACAGTGGTTAGAATGCAGTATTGCAGGCTAACTCTGCCCACTGCCAAGAGTTTGATCCTGATTGGCTCAAGGTTGACTCAGCCTTTCATCCTTCCGAGGTGGGGAAAATGAGGACCCAGATCATTGAGGGCAATATGCTGACTCTGTAAACTGCTTAAAGGGGGCTGTAAAGCACTATGAAATGGTATATAAGTTTAAGTGCCATTGCCAGAGCCTAGCTGCTGGATAGTTGCAGTTCAGGAGGTGTTTTCTTTTTAAGAGTGAATATTCAGCTGCCTACTTTTCCTTCCTGAGACTTCACACTGCAGCATGTCTTTGCAGTCTCTGGGGTATTTGAAACTTCCCATGGGACAGCTGCTGTGGATGCTTCCTAGGCTTTTGGCCCTTTGTCAGGTGGGGGAGACTGATTCACGCTGAGCTGTTGGAGCTTCCCTGACATTTAAGGGCATAGATGGGGAGAAGATGGGCAGATGTAAAGTTGCAGCATCCCTGTGGTCAGTCATAAGCACCCAAATTTTGATCATGTGATTATGGGGATACTGTAACAGCCATAATTTCAGGCAGGGATTATAACTCCATTTATTTAGCACCCTCATAACTTCAAATGTTCACTGAACGAATGGTCATAAATGGAGGACTACCTGTACAATCAACTCCAACCAAAATCCATCTTGAAATGATGCAGGAAAGCAAACACAATTGCTCCTGTATTGACTATTATGAAATGGTTGTATCAAATACATCAATGGTTCCTTAATGCTGTTGGAGGAAGAAACTGATAATTGATACTCTCCTGTTGCTGATGGGGTTAACCAGGTAGTTGCTTTAGATTGACAACTGATAGGTAAGAGATTTAAAGGCATGTACGTCAGCCCATACTCGGAACTTAAATTTTGATAAAATGAATTTGGGATGATTTGAGGGATCTGCTTCTTGTTCACTGTGTTCAACTTTCTCTCCAATGCTTTTTAAAATCTATATGAAATTGCTGGAAGAGGTCATCCATTTGCCTGCAGTTAAGAATCATCAGCTCAATAAGGACAAAACCAAATGACTGTGGGTTTTAGGGCCATACCTTACAGTGAGTTGCCATCTTTAACTCTGGCTGGGATTATATTCTCCATTCAGAACTGCCATCCAATCTGGGGGTTTGCCTGCTCACGCTCAAAGAGCAGATGGCAGTCATAGTCAGGAGTGTCTTTGCTCAAATTCATGTTGTGTGTCAGTTGTATCATTTCATAGATTGGGAGGAACTGCTCACCTCTCTATTTTAGTATGCATTCTATATGAGGTTGCCTTCAGAGGTGGGTTCCTCCCAGTTTGGACCGATTCGCCCGAACCAGTAGCAACCCGCTGGTGATGTCACGATGATGTCACGGAGCTGGTTTGGTCGGTGCCGGTTCGTGGACGCCGCCATCTTTTTTTTGAATTTTTTTTTGGGGGGGGGGTTTTTGGGGTTTTTTTTCCTTCTGCTCCGGCGCAGAAGCCGAATTTCCGGCGCTGCGCAGGCGTCACCATCTTGTTTTTGGCTTTTTGGGGGGGGATTTGTTTTTATTTTTTTGCACTGCGCATGCGTGCGCACGCAAAGCGTGCGTGTGCGCCCATGAGGCACGGCCGCGCGGCGCGGGAAGAAGTTAACCAGCAGCGAGGTAAATTAGAACCCACCCCTGGTTGCCTTGTAAGAGCATTCAGAAACTGAAGCTGATCCACAAGCAGTAATGCATGCATCATGATAACCCTATGTAACAATATTGCTGTGTAAGTTGCACTGAATCAGTAGGCTTTCAGTTGCAATTCAAGGTGGTGATTATCACCTTTAAAGCCCTACATGAGATGGGTCAGATTCCTCAGGAGGACACACCCACCCCATCCTTACTGATGGACAGTGTCACCTGGCAGAGCCTTAGAAATGTGCCTTCTTTCTCATGGTCCCTACCTTATGGGACAGTCTCCTTCCAGTTATGGATAGCCCTTATGAGTTTTAGAAAGCAGTAAAGATCTTGCTTTCCCTCCCAACCATGCATTGCAGCCAGGATGTTGATGGAGCTAGCATAATGTCGTTGATTCTTGGGTGGCAACTTTGTTTTCCATTTTAAGTTATTTTTCTGTTTTAATTGTATTGTCTTTTTATTCTCTTTGCTGCCCAGAGTTCCTGGTGGTAGATGCGTGACTATATAAATTTCTTTAATAAACAAACTATTTATTTATTTGTTTGTTTGTTTGTTTGTTTGTTTGTTTTATTATATCTATATCTATATCTATATCTATATCTATATCTATATCTATATCTATATCTATATCTATATCTATATCTATATCTATATCTATATCTATATCTATATCTATATCTTATATCATCTATATCTATATCTATATCTATATCTATATCTATATCTATATCTATATCTATATCTATATCTATATCTATATCTATATCTATATCTATATCTATATCTATATCTATATCTATATCTATATCTATATCTATATCTATATCTATATCTATATCTATATCTATATCTATATCTATATCTATATCATCTATATCTATATGCATATCCATATGCATATGCATATGCATATCCATATCCATATCCATATCCATATCTATATCTATATCTATATCCATATATATCTGTATCTGTATCTGTATCTATCTATATCTATATCATCTA
>QLTV01001452.1:1311050-1335913 GCA_003457575.1 Thermophis baileyi | reverse complement strand
TCCGGTCGCACCACAAGGCTACTTGTTCAACCTCCCGTCTGTATGCGGATTTATCATTGTCTCGAATGAGACCGATCACTGTTGTGTCATTTGCAAACTTCAGTAGTTTACACATTTACACTATATATATACACATACACATAGTATGTGTATATATATAGATAGATATACTGTATATATAGATATAATATACACACAGATATAGACGATATAGATATAGATGGTATGGATACAGATGATATATAGATGTGTGTGTATGTATACACACACACGTATATGTATGTATGTATGTATATGTATATGTACACGTATACATATATAGGTCTGTGGTTATTCGGGTTTTCTCCCGCGTGAAGTTGGAGATGTCATTGCAACGTTTCGACGAAGTCTCATTCGTCATCTTCAGGCTGATTATCAGGCTTGTGTCTTCAGCCTCCTGCTCCTTGCAAACCGGCAGCAAGGTAACTTGGAACCCATCCCTGATATGCAGGAAGACTAATGTCTTGATGGGTTCCTTTCTCATACCAGCTTCTTTTTCCTCTCCTGCTTAGAAAATGGCCAAACCAACAATATGTCTTGAAATATGGGGGAGAATTTTCACCTGTGATAGTAATTTTCCTGCCTGAAATTCAATTCTAATAAATATACATGATAGATTTCTGCCTGATTTATGTTGCCCTAATACCTATTCGATTTTCTGATTGATGCATGCTGGTAGAACACATAGTACAGTGAAAATGTACTTCTAACAAGTTTGATATCTTCCTGCAGTTTATTAATAGTATATAATCACAAAAGACTAGTCAGATGTTTCCTTGGTATTTTTACATGATTGACATATCATTGTTAAGAATTTATGTAACTCTCATTTACTATTGTTTGATTGGCAAAGAGCTTTTCAAAATTATCAGGAATTTGAAGTGCTTACGATAAAATCTAATCCTGTATCAGCTTCATTGAAAATAATTGCAAAATTGTAACCATTTTAATGAAAATTTGTCTCATAAAAGGGCACTATACTTTTATCAAGAAAATATCTATAAATTGAGGATGGAAGATACATGAGCCTTTTCAGACATGACCTGTACACATCCCTCCCCAGCCTAAAACCACAAGGTCTTTCCTAAGCCAGAAAAGACTTTTCAGCTTCTGTTGCATTGTTCTTGAATGCTTAATTTCCAGATCACTGGTCCTTTGAAACAAATAGTTATTTTTATTATTGTTGTAGTTGCTGAATAGATACATATAAATTTACAGCCCGATAAGGAAGGAAGGAAGGAAGGAAGGAAGGAAGGAAGGAAGGAAGGAAGGAAGGAAGGAAGGAAGGAAGGAAGATGTTCATTTAGTTATTAGATGTAGATATATAGATATTATTATGTTCATAGGAAGAATTGTTATTTGAAGTATGCTAGTTGGAAGATGATAGGAATGCTGGAATATAGTAGCTACCTAAATACGGTAAGAACAGAACAATAAAGTAAAGTTTCTAGCCAAATGGAGCTAGCTAATATGGAGAATAATACAGTAGCTAATAGTTTGGAAGATGTCAATGTCTATTCTAATATCTCAAAAAAGACACTTAACAGAGTGTGGAAACTATAGTACAATAGTCTTAATTTCACATGTTGGTAAAATAATGCTTAGGATCATCCAATGCATCCAAGGAAGATTAGAGTCCTATAGGGAAAAAGAAATGCCAGATGCTCAAGATGCCTTTAGAAAAGACTTAGGAGCATGAGGCATTATTGCTGATGTATGTTGGATAATTGAAAAAGCCAAAGAATACCAAAAGGAAGCCACAGATTATAGAAAGGCCTTTGTGTTGATCATTGTGTTGACAAGAAACAATAGATGGAAACCAGTGGTGAAATCCAAATTTTTTTACTACTGGTTCTGTGGGCGTGGCTTGGTGGGCGTGGTGTGGCTTGGTGGGTGTGGCAGGGGAAGGATACTGCAAAATCTCCATTCCCACCCCACTCCAGGGGAAGGATACTGCAAAATCCCCATTCCCACCCCACTCCAGGGGAAGGATATTGCAAAATCCCCATTCCCTCCCCACTCTGAGGCCAGCCAGAGGTGGTGTTTGCCAGTCAGGGGTGGGTTCTAACTTACCTCGCTGCTGGTTCGCTTCCTCCCATGCTGCGTGGCTGTGCGCGCTTCGTGGCCGTGGCCATGCATGCGCAGTGCCGAAAACTCAGCTTCTGCGCATGCACAGAAGCAAAACAAGCAATTTTCAAGATGGCGGCACATGCGCAGTGCCGAAAACTCGGCTTCTGCACATGCAGAACCAGCAAAATATCACCCCCCCAATTTAAAAAAAAAATCCAAAAAAAGATGGCGGCATCCACGGACTGGCACCAACAGAACTGGCTCCGTGACATCACCACTGGTTTACTACCGGTTCTATAGAACTGTTGCAAACTGGGAGGAACCCATCTCTGTTGCTGGTTCTCCGAACTACTCAAAATTTCTGCTACTGGTTTTCCGAACTACTCAAAATTTCCGCTACTGGTTCTCCAGAACCTGTCAGAACCTGCTGGATTTCACTCTTGATGGAAACTAATCAAGGAGAGAAGCAACCTAGAATTAAGGAGAAATTTCCTAATGGTGAGATCAATCAATCAGTGGAATAGCCTGCCTTCTGAAGTTGTAGGTACCCCATCATTGGAGGCTATAGGGTCTCCTACTCAAGCAGGGGTTTAGACTAGATGACCTCCAAGGTCCCTTCCAACTCTGTTATTCTGATATTCTTGACAAGCTATGAAATATTCTTAGAAAAATGGGAATCTCAAAACATCTCATTGTCCTCTTAGGAAACATAAATACAGATCCGGAAACCATAGTGTGGACAGAACATAGGGAAATAGACTGGCTCCACGTTGGAAAAGGTGTGAGGAAAAGATGTATATTCTCTCATTATTCATTCAATCTATATGCAGAATATATATTAAGGGAAGCTGGACTGGAAGAAAATAAGTGTGGTTTTCAAACTGGAGGGTGAAACATCAATTGCCTGCACTAGGCTAATGACATTTTTGGATAGCCAAAAATGCAAAGGATCTGCAAGCCCTAGTAATAAAAGTCAATGAGTAAAATAAAAAAAATGGATTCAAATAAAATATAAAGATTAGACTAATGAGGACCGTAGAAGAACTAGCCTTAGAATTTATAGTGAAGATACGAAAATGGTGGATAACTTCTCCCTTTTAGCATCAGCCATCAACAGTAAAGGGGAAAGCAGTCAAGAAATACTTACTTTTGTAGAGTAGCCATGAAGGTCTTGGAAAATATATTCAAATACTGTGATGTGTCTGTATCCCCAAAGATCAGAATTGTATGAGCCATATTCTAAGGAAGCAAATTGTGGACTTTGAAGGAGAGTCAGAGCAGGACAGGAAGATTATTTATGCTTGTGAGCTTTAGTGCACTGAAAAATAATGTGGACAGCCATGATTAAAAAAAAAATGGATCACCAGCCAAATCAACGCAGGGTTCTCACTCAAGGCACAAATGACCAGGTTCAAATTAACCTACTTTGGACACATTATACAAAGACCTAGTTCTCTAGAGAAGGCTCTAATGCTGGGAAAGGTGGAAGGAAAGAGAAGAGCACAATCAACAGCAAGGTAGATAGACTCAATTACACTGGTGATGAGTGCAATGTTGGAAGAGCTGAAGGACCAGGTGGTTAGGGACAGATCATCATGGAGAAAATCTGTTTATGTAGTCCCTAAGAATCAACAATGACTTGATGGTATGTAATCAATAAATTAATCAGAATAGAAGCATAAAACATGTCGAGTACTGTATATGTTAACATCTAATATAAGAAGAGGGTAACCAGGAAGCCTTTGTAGCATGTGTAGAAGAGGGGATGTCTAATATTATAAAATAAAATAAACTACATTTAAGAAAGGTTTTTAAACTCAGCAGTAAGAAACAGCAAATCATTCAGATTTTATTCATTTCAATAGCTATCGTGTTACTTAGAATATAAGGCTTCACCAACAATAATTATTCAGATCGCTATCCCAGAACACACATAATCACTTTAATGAACTTCTGGCAGATCTGAGAAACTACTTCTTTATGACATTTTTGCCGCAAGATATAAGCTTGTCTGTCTCCAGTGAACTGCTTAGTTGAGGAATCACCACCATCTTCCAAAAAAAAAAAAAAATCCTTTCATAATGAGAGAAAAAAATGAATTAGTTTTGAAGGCCTAAAGCCATTATAATAATCAAATCATATTTCTGTGTTTTGAAGGCAAGCATCTATATTTCTGTTACATAAAGGTTTTGGAATTCAACAAAAAGACAGGTAATAAATGAGAAAATATTATAAGGGAATAACTACAATTCTTTTTTAAAGGTCATTGACAGATGAAAAAGTACTATGTCCCATTAATATTAGTTGTCAGAGTTTGTCTCAGTTCATTCCTTGTTGAAAATGTAATCTGGGACTATTCACTCTATCTTTCAAGGCATATGGATTAACATCAGAGGCAAGCTTTGAATAATGCCTTTTCCTTATTTTAGATGGTCAGGGAAATAGGGAACACTAGAGATATTCTTTTCCACAAGCTGAGAAATAATATTTGTTAGTAGATATAGAGCTAGATGATATGGTTGTGTAGATTTAGAAATATTCTAGGTGGGAAGACTGCTGATTTGTGCAGGCTTTGTTACATTAGATTAATCTGCCAAAGCCAGCTAGCTCTGGGCATTAGTGCCTGTGTGGAAATATACCTGAAACTGTAGGTATTTTGCATTAAGCAAAATTAACAAAATAACAGAGTTGGAAAGGGTTTTGGAGGTCTTCTAGTCCAACCCTTGCTGAAGCAGGAGACCCTTATACCAGATAGATGGCTATCCAATTTCTTCTTAAAAACCTTCAGTGATGGAAACCCACAACTTCTGAGGGCAAGTCATCAGAAGTTGTGGATGCCCCATCACTGGAGGTAAGCTTTCTCTTAATAGGAAAGAATTAATATTATTAAAGGAAAACCAAACACAGAATCAAATAAAAACAAAAAAAGCCACAAAGTTTATAGTTTGAGAAAGAATAAAACAAAATGCAATGGAATTATAATGTTGCAAAAAACAGAGCCTAGACTCCATACCGGCAAAATGCCTTCATTTCAGTAACAATCACAGTTAAAGTCTTGGCTAAATAACTGCCATAGGTTAACACTTTTAATAACAATTCCTTGCCAGAGGCTATTTGATGGAAGAACGAGTAAGCGAAAATGGCTCAATTTACTTTTATTCTGTTACAAGTTTCATTGAGATTAGTTGAGCTGTGAAGATCATTTGCTGAGGCATTTCATTCAGCACAGTTGCTTTGGGGCCCTCCTGAGATCATGTCCAGAGCACTTCTCTGCTGGGAGAGCTGGCAAAGTTAAACAGGGCAATATGCCACATGAAATTAATTGCATAGGTGCAGAAAGTAGCCATGGTCATAAATGTATTTATATCCTTCTTTTCCTCCTAAATTAATCCATAATGGCATGCAGAACAAAGTTTTAAATTCAAAAAAGGACCAGACACAAAATAGTAGTATTACAATGTGGACTATAAAAATGGGATAACGATGTAAAGTCTTGCTGCCAGCACTAACAAATGGTAGTTCACATAAAGTATATGAAAATGTTTACTCTGCAAATGCTGGGTGAACAATTATGTCTTGAACTGCTATCTAAAACTCAATAGCATAGGAGCCACCCATATTTCTCCAGAGAATGAGTTCCATAATCAAATAGGACATGTAAAAGTTCTAAAGAGAACATTGGATTGGTATCAGAGATCCAGAAATTGACCTATAGATTACTATTTACATATTAAGTATATTCTGAATTGTATTTTGTGTGTGTGTGTGTGTGTGTGTGTGTGTGTGTGAATGGAATCAGGTTAGAAATCACAAGACCATGAGTTCTAGTCCTGCTTAGGCACAAAGCCTGCTGGTGACCTTGGGTTAGTCACCCAGTGCTAGCAAGCATCCAAAGGCAAGCCACTTCCAAAATCTGCCCCCCCCCAAAAAACCTGCATAAACTTGTCAAGAGCCCAAAACTGACTTGAAGGCACAAAAACTAGTAATGGGTGGGGGGGGGTGGGAGGTTCACTGAGATTTTGATAGCAGCAGCTCAACTAACTGGCCGGTCACAATTTTCCAACTGGAACTTTTAGGAAGTCAGAGAAAAAATATATGATGAGATAAATGTAACAAAATGCATTTTTTTTTTTTTTTGGTCAGATTCTTTTGAAGATTGTCAACTATCTAGGCTGGTAAATTAATCCTACAGACCTTTCAACAAATTTAGCAATGGCAATGAAGCATTAGAGAGAACAGGCCAGGGGTGGGTTCTAACTTACCTTGCTGCCGGTTCGTTTCCTCCCGCGCTGCGTGGCCGCGCCTCGTGGGCGCACGCGCTTTGCGCGCACACGCATGCACAGTGCCGAAAAATCCAAAAAATATTCCAAAAAAAGAGCCAAAAACAAGATGGTGATGCATGCGCAGTGCCGAGAACTCAGCTTTTGCGCATGCACAGAAAAAGAAAAAACCCGGAAAAAAAAATCCCCCCCCAAAAAAAATTCCCAATTTTTTTTTTTTGCATGCACAGTGCCGGAAACTCAGCTTCTGCGCATAAGAAAAAATAAATTAAAAGAAAAAGTTTTTTTAAAAAACCGAAAAAAAAAAAAGATCGGGGCGCCCACGGACCGGGAAGCCAAAAACAAGATGGTGACGCATGCGCAGTGCTGGAAACTCGGCTTCTGCGCATGTGCAGAATTAAAAAAAAAATAATTCAAAAAAAATAAAAAAAAAAGATGGTGGCACCCACGGACCGGCACCGACAGAACCAGTTCCGTAATGTCACCGTGATGTCACCAGCGGGTCGCTACCAGTTCGGGCGAACCGGTCCGAACCAGGAGGAACCCACCTCTGGATCAGGCCTGCCCTAAATCCTCCCTGAAGGGTATTATTTATGGATTAGGGCTATGTACCTTCTTACCTTTGGTACCATGTTTGGTAATGAACAACAAAACAATGTCTTCTTCAAGTACTATCAAACTAGAGAACTATTGGGCTTCATGCTAGATCTCCATCCTTGGTCAGTAGCAATTAAAGCAAATAGGATGTTCCACTCAGTAAAAGAGGTTGACTCTAAACATGTGCAATCTTTTTCTTTCCTTCCTACATTTAGGTTTTCTGGTCTTCAGATTGAGTGCTACAAAAAAGAACAGCCCTAACTGTTGCTGCAACATCTCCCCTTGAACGCATATCGCACTGGCTCGGTAGGCATTTCTTACACTATAAAATAGCTTCATTTTAAACTTAGAATTACAAGAATAATTAATTAAATATGCTGCTAGCCTTCAGGTAGCCCATGAAGGTTATAACCTGACAAGACCTGAAATGGATCACTTCAGAGCCGTCTTTGCTGTCTTCTTTCTTTTATTCTTCCTTTTCTGGGAGGACAAGAAAACAAGGGGAAATAGGTTTAATACTCAAGGGGATTTTAGTCAGAATGAACGTACTCAAATGCAATAGAGAAGAGAGCTTATTTGTCTTTAATCATTATGTGAAGAAAAAAAAACCCAAGCTATTTTCAGCTTATGTTAAGCAGCTTCTGCTAAAAAAAAAAAAAAACAATTCTTCTATACTGATATTTATCCTCCTTTGCCTTTGAGGGTAGATGATACACAGACACTGCAAAGCAAATAAATGAATATATAAAATGGATCCTATTAGGTTGTAGATATGGATTAAGGTATAAAATAATTGGAAACATCTACCTTCTTACTATTTGGAGTGGCAATGAAAATACTTTAAAATAAATATTTGGCATGCAAGAAGTTGGTCAAGTAGCAACCAGCATAAAAGGAAGTGTAGTGAAGGGAAGGATTAAGCAAAGAATGTATCCAAGGTGCAACTAAAGATGGATATGGACCTCTATCTCAGTTAGAGGAGGAAGTTGGAAAGACTGGAATTTGTTGACCGTCATATCCATCTTCTTTGTGTTATAATAGCTGGATAGAATTTTAATATAACAAGCAGAGATCCATGCAGAATACTGATTATCTGTCATATCCTGAATATAGCAATGCTTCACATATGCTTTTTTTTAATTAATGAAAAGTATTGTGTTGAACTGCTAATTTCACATAATGGATGTATAGTATGTATCTTACAAACATAAAGAACTTTTTGGAAGGCAGATTTAAATTTTTAAATATAAGAGGGAGGGAAGGAGGGAGGGAGGGAACTGTTGGAATTAGCTATTAATGTTTCAGCTAAAAAGCTTGTAATTTTTTTTCAAAGTTTCTCTCTACTTCATCTACTGTAATTTTCTTGTTTCTGCATAAAGATATCTGTCAATTAATATAACACATACTGTAATATTTATATAATTAAACCCTATGAGTCTGCTCAGAAGTAAGTTCCATTATGTTCAATGGAACGACTCCTAAGATACACAAAATAGTATCCTTATTCATTAGTAACTTCAACTAGTTATGCTTCTATTATTAAATCTAAATAGCTGGTCATACTCTATATGTCAGAATTCAATCATAGCATTAAAAAACGGATGATCTCAAGTCATTCAGTTTATTTATTTATAACAACTTTATATTCATATTTTCCATCCTTTGAAAAAAGAGATGTAGGAAGTAAGACAAAAGCAAAAAATGGAATAGCAATTAGTGACACTTTGGAAATGATGTACTACCAACAACAAAAAGCTACGACATACCAAGCTCCACCTACATAGGTCTGTAAAATATATACTACTACTTTATTATATTCTTTCTATTTCTACCAAAACTCTATTATATCTTACAGAACAGACTCCACATCAAATCCTAACCACATAAAATTGACAGTAAACATCTGGGAGCAGTAGAATCAGCAATGAAGATAGCTTGGAGGTGGCAAGTAATACTAGACACAGTGAAGGTGAAAATAGAAATAATTCTAGTTGTTGTGTAATATTTCAACTCAACCCAGCCGGCTGAGTGGCAAAGAATGTTTTCATAAAACTGTGATATGGATAGCCTTTTTCACAGAAATAAACCAATTACTGGATAATCCTAAGCTTCTCTGTATCAGCTGTGTTTGTTTTTCAGCCTTCTTTTTCAACAACACTTGATCCCATTCTATTTATGCTTTTTTCAGGCATTCGGATGAACATGTATTGAACTTCACAATGAATAACAGAATGGGCTGCACAAACAAGTCCAACCATCATGGGGTCTGATCCAGTAATGGGTTGCAAATCCCGTTGCTACCGGTTTGCGTGTGTGTGATGCTTCTGCGCATACGCAGAAGCATCTGGGGTGGGTGGGCAGAGCCTCCCGCCGCCGCCGCCGCTACCGGTTCATAGCACCTGGCCATACCGGTAGCAACCCACCGCTGGTCTGATCTGAAGGAGAACAATGCTTGCATTTGTTCCAATCTGAGTCTACAGGTAGTCCTCAACTTACCACTGTTCATTTAGCAACTGTAAAAAATAAAAATAAATAAACTGTTTGAAGTTACAATGGCACTTTAAAAAGTGACTTACAACCAGTTATTGCACTTACGACCCTTGCAGCATCCCTAAGGTCACATAATCAAAATTTGGACACTTGGCAACTGCCATATATTAGCATCCTGCCATTTGTACTCATCACCATACTAATCTGGCTCCTATTTCCTTAGTTCCCTTCTTCTATCTCATTTCTCCCACCATTAAACCCATGCACTTCTTCCTAATAAGCCCCCTTCGACCATCCAGCTAACTGCAAACAACAGTGATATGATTAGCCCTCAGCTATTCCTGCCAGATCCAAACTTCTTTCTTCCCTGTAGCCTTTCATTTCAATCTTCCCAAGAGCTAATTTTCCCCGTTTGTGCTCCTATCATCAAGCACATAGTCCCCAGGGATAGGGTAAGATTCTTCCTTCAGCTTCTCTCTGGTTCTTTACTGTAATGGCATGCAGTAGCATTACAGTAAAGTGGCCTTAGGAGACAGGAGAGAAAGCCATGGACTGTACAACTGGTGTATAAAAGATATCTCAGCCTACAGAAGGAGGAAGGGCATGGGAAATGTTTCAGAAAAGACCCTCTCTAGTTTTTTTAGAGAGTTAAAGGAAGTGAGAAATACTTTCAGTCTTGCAATATTCTGTTAATGAAACCTTACAATAGCCAGTATTTTTAGTTGCGCTTCTTGTCTAAACTACCTCCCAGGATTAACATCTACCCGGAAAGCAGCATCCTATCCCCTAAACCAACCCTTGTACCAGACAATTCAGTAATAATTGCCAGCAGAGATTATGAAGGGCAGTCATTTGGGAACAGAAGCAGCTTTGCTTCATCACTTGCTGGACATGAAAACCCTCATCAATCACAGTTTTTCACAGTAATCCATGCATTGATCAGGAAGCAGCAGCAGCTCAATAGGATACCAGTTCACTAACTAATTTTGAATGGGATGTAAGATTGCTCTTTAGATCCAAACATTGGTTTCTTTTTTCAACATGACATGAAATATTTAATACTCCAGGGGATTTTTTTTTTCTTCAGGTAAAATATTACAAATCAAAATGTGCCAGTTTGTCAACATTTTAATCCTGCAGCAGATGTTTACCCCTGAAATAGAAAAAGTGCTCCCTCCTCATCATTACACTTGAAGAAAGTGATGTAATTATGAAAGGGAGCACACATGATTAAATGTTATGCTTGTCAAAACTTTTTAAGGTTAACCTTTGAAAGTAAGATAGTGTATGATGTACTATTTGTATCTGATGTACCCTTTTTCTCCAATTAACTTATATGGAACAACTATATAAAAAACAATTGCTACCAACCTGCCTTCCATTGAGGACCTGTATACTGCACGAGTCAAAAAGAGGGCCGTGAAAATATTTACTGATCCCTCGCATCCTGGACACAAACTGTTTCAACTCCTACCTTCAAACGACGCTATAGAGCACTGCACACCAGAACAACTAGACACAAGAACAGTTTTTTCCCGAACGCCATCACTCTGCTAAACAAATAATTCCCTCAACACTGTCAAACTATTTACTAAGTCTGCACTACTATTAATCTTCCCATCGTTCCTATCACCCATCTCCTCCCACTACTCTCCCACAAATGACTGTATGACTGTAACTTAACCACTGCGCCACCTCGGCTCTATATTGACTGGTTCCTACTATGATTTGATTGCTTATTTGTACCCAGACTATCATTAAGTGTTGTACCTTATGATTCTTGACGAACTTATCTTTTCTTTTATGTACACTGAGAGCATATGCACCAAGACAAATTCCTTGTGTGTCCAATCACACTTGGCCAATAAAAAATTCTATTCTATTCTATTCTATATTGTCCTTTTTGTTTGTTTATATGCATGTCCTTCATTCATCTGCAGTCAATTGCAAAAGGCAGCTTTATTTGGAACAGCTTACATCCTGCAACCGTACCTTTAACATTATTAAGCAGGTCCTTGAGAAGGACTCAATAGTGGACAAAAATGCCATATCCAGTCTAAAATACCTGGCTGACTGTATAACCAATCATAATAATTCATTAAAATTGTATGCTGCCTTACTCTCAATGATTCTGGAAGGCATACAAGTTTAATAAATTATCCTTTCACTTCACTGGGCTCTCTTAACTGTGCACCCTAGAAGAAGGACTCCAGAGGAAGATGCAGGCTTAGCAAGGAACTGTGTGAAGCTTTTTCTGGAGTGGACTCAGCCTGGAAGCAGTGCAGCCAATGCTGCAGCAGAAGACTTCTTTCTCCTGCAACATGAGTTTTGTCTGGAAAGACTTAATGATTGCTTTGCTTTCTCAAAAAAAAGGATTAAGCTTCTTGATCATAAAACAGCTTCAAGGAGCTTCTCCATTCAAAACTCCATCTGTGCAAAGCACCCTTTAAAAGCTTTGCACAGCCTCAGTAATAATCAGAAGCCATTAATTGTCTACTTGGAGCCAGAAATTGTAACGCTTCCACAACTCACACCCAATCAAAATTATTTCCATGGAAATCAGCCATGAAGCAACCTTGCCAATAGTTAAAACAATATTCCGACAATATTTTATGTGCAAGACAGTTTTCCCTTACTTATTTTTTTTAATTAAAAATGTGGTGAACTATTAAGATTAGGTAGCCCTTATATTCAAAGGAGATAAAAAAAGGGTTTTTGGAATGCATGGTTGTATGTATACACTTTGTTAGCAAACTTCAAACCAAATGCACCCAGAATCATCCTGCAGAAAGCATCCACCTAATCCTGGGGAAAAATGTAATTTCTTTAAAGGGCTGTCAATACCATGAAACACCTTTTCTCTTTCCATTTTTAATGAGCACAGCCAAAGGTGGGTTCCTGCCAGTTTGGACCAGCTCTATAGAACCGGTAGCGGGAATTTTCCCCCGCTCGCCGAACCGGCAGCGATGGCCAGCTGGACACGCCCCTGAACCGGCTCTCTCGGCGGCGCCGTAGGCACTGTTTTTTGCTTCTGTGCATGCACAAAAGCTGGGTTTTTAGCACTGCACATGCGCCCGCGTGGCACACCCGCGTGGCGCATGAGGAAGCGAACTGCCAGCGAGGTAAGCCAGAACCCACCCCTGAGCACAGCCTAATTAACCATACCTAGAAACATAAATCCAACACTTCGTAGCTTCTCCTGAGAACATAACCAAATGCAATTGAACCTGAGCGGCAAAGTCCCTGTCATGTCAATAAAGTATAGAAGAGCAGAGAATAGAGATGAGCCGAAGTATAGGAGTTCCTTTATGAATTATGGTGTAATTTTTGCTTTCAAATAATGATAATTTAGGAGATGGATCATGTAATTATTTAAATATATGAGAAGCAATTGCCATCCAAGTAAAGGAGAAAAAAATGTAGTGCCATTATAGCCTTACAAATCTTTACTTATGAAAGGAAGACAAACAAATTTATTACCTAAGTCAAGGCTTTATAAAATATTGAGTGGGATTATGTGGTCTGTGGAACCAATATTATTTTAATCTGTCATTAGAAATTCAATCCCTATTTATATGAGAAGATTAATCAAATCATATGATGACTGACATGTAAAAAAAATGTGAAAGCTTGTCTTTTTTTCTCAGCTGTTTGTTTTATTGCACTGCAGTCGTGACCAAAGAGTAAGGCACATATGGGCTCAGCTACAACAACTTTGCTATGCTAATGCAAGGCTAACATAGGCAGTTGTAACAAGGCAAAATCCTGAAATACTTGAGATGATATAATGCATGTCCATGGAGATTAAGAAGAATGGTACTAAGGGTTCCTACTTGAAAGGAAGTAAATGTGCCAATCTGGTTTTCTCACAACTTGGGATAGTTCTATTCATTTTATAAAAGGCAGAAATGTGATTGTTGCTTACACAGGAACTATATGGTATTTAACTTCCTATAAGCACCATGGCGAACTGACATCTTGTTGGCTTTCACTGGCTACCAATACAACTTTTGCAAGAGGAATTGCTTCTGGATGTTGGATCCAAGATGGTATAATCTCTCCAGAACAAAGGAAAGATTGTTGTGATCATTCATGTGACTTCTGACAACTGCTCCTCATGAGTAGACCATGGAAATTAAAGTTTTCACAATTGGCTTATGAGTGAAGTAGCAGACAGTCAGGAATGTACATTAAGCTCAACTGAACTTCATATTTTAATTATACACACACATACACACACCTTGCAATATGCAATATATATTGCATATTGGAGAGATTAAGATCCTTTGGACTGGCAAGGTTTTATTCATTGGGTGAGTTTCTACCTCCTTAAAACACAATGGTATAAAGTTGATTTTAAAAGTTTTAAATATATATATATTGGGAGTATGCAGCAAAAGGGAGTTTGGTACATGAATTTTGGAAAGTTAATAACAGATTAAGAGGCCAGAGGAATTTAGAATTACAGTTTTGAATTATTTAGGAGATATTTTCTCATGAGAAAATAGAGAATGCTTTTGGGATTTTGCTATGATACGCAGACCTTGAAGACTGGACACAGGAGATTGTTCTCACCAAATTTTGCCCAAGCCCATACATCCGTCGGAGAAACGATGCCATACGCTTGATGTACGTCATGCACTGCAGATTTATTTCAAAGAATGGTTGTGTTTCGCAAATCTGAATCACTGTTTATATCATTTCACCCATCTTCAATGGGCTGCAAGGTTACGCCTTCCATAATTGGCCGCTGGATCCGATCAGCGATAACCAGAGTGTATGAACTTCAATCGAGGCAGGCACCAACCAATATCACCGCACACTCCACAAGGAGTGCTGCCACTTCCCCGGCATGGGCGACACAAGCATCCATTGAGGAAGTTTGTCGCGCTGCAACATGGTCGTCGCCATCTCCATTTGTGCGACACTATAAACTAGATGTGTATGCTTCCACCAAAGTAGCCTTTGGTTGGAGAGTGCTGCAACAAGTAATTCAGGTCTAAAACCTCAGCTCCAGTCTACCAAATATTGTCACCCTCCCGGATGGACAGCCAGCTTTGGTATGTCCCATGCCTGGATGCTATATCCCACTATGAGGGAGAAGGAGCGTTGGTCTTACCTGATACGCTTCTTCTCCGAGAAGTGGATATAGCATCCAGCCCCGCCCAATATAGTCAACGTAGACTGTTGGCTTCGGACAGGAGGAATATCTAAATTAATTGTATATGGCACAACGGAGTCTGTCGCTTCGCTTCTTTGTTTCAAGCTGGTTGGCATAGCAACAAGGGCGGGACCTGAACAGCTTTGACAGACTCAGTCCAATCAGAGAGCAGATGGAAATATCTTAGTGCAAATATGTTTCAGCCAAGGTTTTGGACAGAAAAGATCAAATGCATGATAAAACTGACAGAGCATATTCTAATTAAGTTGTAAAACAACACACTGCAGTGGATGTCTGTGAAATTTATTTGAAGGGGGATTTAAATATAATATATAAGAATCTAATGGAGGACTCATTCCCTAAAAGAAATGAACAGATATTAAACAAAGAAACTGATCTGGATTTTTTTTTTTCTGGATAAACAAAAGAGCTTATAAGATTTACAAAGACTTTATTAGAAATGACCAAAGATAAGGGTAAATTTTATTGATACTTATTGATACAAAATAAAATTTGTTAAAGTCCTAAAATATTTTTCTTTGAAACATAGATATGCAGCAAAGTACCTATGGGACTTTTTTTTAAGGGATTAAAGAGTATTTTTTTTAAAAAAAAATCAGGGAAGACTTATAAGATCAGCTTATTTGATGAGAATTAAAAGAAGAAAATAGTTACAACTGGTTGCTATTACTGGACTTTTCTTGACAAATATTAATTGATATAGCATTTGGACTTTGTTTTCCTTATCTATGAGATGGGGAGAAGAGAGATTATATTTTATTTAGAGAGGCTGATAAGCTACCATATTTTCCCCCAAAATAAGACCCTGTCTTATATTTTTTTGAACCCTGAAATAAGCGCTTGGCCTTATTGCCATGCACTCAAAAGCCCGATTGGGCTTATTATCAGGGGATGTCTTATTTTGGGGGAAGCAGGGTATTAAAATTGTTTTTTAGCTGCTGGGATGAAGGGGGGAGTTACTTCTTTCTTTCTTCTTCCCTTTTTTCTTTTCTTCCCGTTTCACACCCCCTTTTTCTTTTCTTGTATTTTTATTTTTGTAGTTTCCATTGACTTTTATTGTCTTCATTTATAATTCTTAATACAATTATTGGGGGGGGGGAAGAAAGCATGTGGTATCTGACTGATTTAATAAGGGCTGGGCATCCTATGCTTAATGGCCAGACATAGCCAAGCCCCCCCCCTCTTTTTTTTTTTACACAGTTACCTGGTTCCCAAGATCATGCCTCCATGCCTCCAGTGGAAGAACCATCAAAGAAGTACTGCACAATTTCCCACTGAGTTTTGGTTGGACATGAAGTAATCTATGCAGTTAAGCCTCCAGTAGGCATAAAGCAACTATAAAACATTTTTTTTTAAAAAAAGAAGAAATATTCTGGCTCATCGTTAGAAACTGCTGAGCAAAACAAATGTATTAAGGTACTAATCACCATTAACCAAATTGTATGTAATTGGTTTATTTTTGGCAGTTCATGATAATAACAAAGATAGGTTCAGGGTATGGGATATTTTTATTGTTCTAGATTGGTGCTAAAATAAAAGTGTGTGCAGAAACTTTCCTTTCCAGCCATACCATGATTTTGTCAGCCATATTGCTATCAAATGTAAGAGATTTGCAGAACCTTCACCTAATATTCTCTCTCTCTCTTTGTCTGTCTCTGCCTCTCTGTCTCTCTCTGTCTGTCTGTCTCTGTCTCTCTGTCTCTCTCTCTGTGTCTCTCTGTCTCTCTCTCTCTCTGTCTCTTTCTCTCCATATTCTTCAACATTTCTTCTGAGGAACGTAATACAGGATAACTTAATTCCTTTCTAGAGACTTCATCTGATAATGCTTAATGTATAATAAGCTACAATAAGGCAGCTTTGGAGTTACACCTTTTTAATTGTTCCTCCTGATACAATTGCTCTAAACAAACAGATGTCAAGGGGAAAAAAACCTAGTCTTACTCAGATACTTGATAAAAGACTAAGTTCTTATAGAGAATATATGATTTGTAGAATGTATTGATGTGGGAGAGAAGGAGGGAGGGAGGGAGAGAGAGAGAGAGGGAGGGAGGGAGAGAGAAAGAAGATAGAATGATTCATAGACTATATTGATATGGTGGCAAGGTCAACCTTCATGTTAACTTGAATGTTTTAGCCTATTACTACAGTAAGCCACCAAGTAGCCTTCAGCATGTTCCTTGGTTTCTTATTATTATTGGTCTGGCTCAGTTTTCTCTTTTGTAAAAAACATAATTATAAACATTTGTGTAACCTCAGTGAGACTTAATTAGGTTATGATTTCTGAAGACTTTGAATCTTTAATGCACAGTGTCACAAAGATATTATTATTTTGCCTCCAACAAGAGCATTTATCAGTAAATGGTCTCCAAAAATCTATGGAACTAAAAAAAATTATCAAGGAATAAAACCTCCCAGAACCTTCAAAAGAAGGAACCACCATAGCATACTTAAACATTAAAGATTGTTTGGCAGCACACTTAAAGAACTTACCAGAGGATCTGTACTGCTTTCTCATTACAAATGGCCTCACGTAGGCTATTCATTAAGCTTTCTTTTGAAAAGATAGAAGATTTTTCAGAAAGCCTCTATATAAAATAAAATGAAGGGAACATTTCTATACAAAGTACACACAAAAGCTTTTCATCTCAATGCCATTCATACTTTGATCCTTTGCTTGGGCAACCTGTGGTTTACTTCACAATTTTCATGTATATAATTATTTCACTTTTTCACACATCAATTTCTTAGGAAACTGCTCACTTAAAATGATATATGCTGACAATTGTAAGGGAAGAAGAAATGAAATGTACTGGTAACATGAATGATATGTATATGTACTTTCAGATACTTCTGCTGTGAGAGCAGGAAGGTTTTCTACTTCACAGTACTAAGATAATTTTAATTTTTAAGATGCCATCTGGGGATGTGATTTTTTTTTTTAAAATAACAAACATTTTTTGAATACATCCAAGGTACCACTCATCTAATTGGGAGAATACTGCTCCAAAATAAGGTGAGAACAAATTCTATCTATAGGCCTTAGGAAAGAGTCCCAAGACATAGTCCAAGTATGGCCATAACCTTTTAATGTTATCCCGTCAGTTGAGGTTTCCACACATCTGGTATTGTATTAACTTATGCTGTGTTATCTACCCAAATAGCCAAAGGGAAACCAACATCAACATCCCTTCATGGAAGGGGGTTGCCTTCAGATTAGGTCTAGCTGACAAATGTCCAGCTGGTGTGATTTTTATTAATGATTTCAGATAGTATTTCCATATATTCAGATATATGTTGTTTGGGAAGGTTATGTCAAGAGGAAATTGGCAAGGTGAGATGTGGATTCTTTGGGAACAGAGAAGAATATTTAGGAAATAATTTACAAGTGCAGATAACCAAAAAAGCCTAAGAAAAGCGAAGTACTTTTAAGGTGGGAAAAAGAGGTGCAGCGATTGAAACTTTGGGAGATTCTTTTTGTTCATTTGTTTTTATAATTTATAGGCTGCCCATCTCCCAACCACACTGGGTGGTTTACAGTTAAAAGTATAAAATACCAAACACATAAAACAACATCATGAACATCCCCAAAGAAAGTCCATCCACCAGGGACTCAACCCTCATTCTTCCCTAGAGCCTGGGAGAATAGGCAGGTCTTTAATAACTTCCTGAACATCATTGGGGTTGAAGCCATCCAGGTCTCTGAGGGAATATCATTCCACAGGGTAGGCATTGTGAAAGAGAAGGCATCGTTCCTGTGTCTCAGAAGATGATACTCCTTAATTGATGGGGGCCATAACATGCCCACTCTGCCCAATCATACCAGATGGGAAGAAACAACTGGAAATGAGGGTCCCTCAAATAACCAGGCCCTATGTGCTGAAAGATTACACAGGTGATAACCAATACCTCAAATTTCAGCTGGAAAACAAAGGTAACCAGTGTAATTCAAGGGACAGTGGTGTTGCAAGGGCTTAATTAGGCACACTCCCCATACCATCACATTCTGGGCCAGCTGTAATTTCCAGGTGGTCTTTAGGGCATGAGTGATTGTCTAGAGGGTCTTCTAGTTCAGGAAAGGTGCAACCAGCACACTATGTGTACCTATGCAAAAGTCATCTTGGCCACAGCTTCTACCTGCTCTGCAAATTCAAGATGGCCTCCAGGTTCTGCAACAGTCTTGAATGGGGAAGTAAAACCCTATCCAAGTCCAAAGATGCAACATCCCCAGAGCCAGAGGACCTAAATATCTGTCTTGTCAGGAGTAAACCTAAGTCTTTTCTTTCTTATCCAGACCTGCATAGCCTCTAGACACTGAGATAGGACTTCACTTGGTCAGTCCAGAGCTAAGATGTATAATTGGATATTAGCATACTGATGATAGCTGATCCAAAATCAATGAATATATTCATCCAGGAGTTTTGTGTAAATATTAACTGGAAGGATGAGAACATTGAGTCATAAAGCACCCTAAAAGTGAGAGGCAGCTCAATCTCTCCTCCCTTTCGATGCCAACTGAAATTGGTCACAAGAAAGGAAAAGAACCACAGCGTTGTCCATATTATAACCTGGCCTGAAACCTACTGAAACAGGCTTACCTAATCCATCACCTCTTGAATCCTCTGGAACTGAAACCCAAACACCTTTTCAACAATCTACTCTAAATAGTTGAGAGTTTTAGAGGCTGACTGGAAATTGTCCAGAATTGTTGAGTCCAGTGATGACCTCTTAAGGATGGGGTGCATCTCTTTCAAGGTTTTGGGGACAAGTTTTATATCAAAGAGAAGATATTACTGCACAGATCCAAAGATATCATCATCCAGGAAGCCTTGATCAACCAGGAGGCAGCTGAATCTAATGAGCAGTTTGGATAACCCTGTTTATTTTCTCAAAAGTCACAGGCACAAATTCATTCCAGATAACTCTAAGGACTCTGCTTCAGGCACTTTCATTGGACCTCCAAGCAAATCTGAGTAAATTGACACATGCAGTAACGGTAGAGAAATAGCAGTACTTTTCTTCCTTTATCACCACAATATAATCCTGAATATGGGATTACTGTTGTTTGGTCACACTTCGTCTGTAAAGAATGAGATTCTTAAACTTCATAGAAGTTATTTTTGTTAAAAATAGGACTAATTATATCTATAACAAGCTTTATTATTCTGTCCATGTTTCATTCTTAGAAAGCTGTATAGATGGATTTGGTATTCTCTGAAAAAATACCGTGTTTCCCCAAAAATAAGACCCTGTCTTATATTTTTTTGAACCCTGAAATAAGCGCTTGGCCTTATTGCCATGCACTCAAAAGCCCAATTGGGCTTATTATCAGGGGATGTCTTATTTTGGGGGAAACAGGGTATTGTAGTAATTAATCTAACATATCTCTAAGAAAACTCTGAGAAAATATAATTCTAGTTTATGTCTTACTGGCCATATAAACATCACAAAGTCTCATGGTCACATAAAGCCTTAATGACTTGATCCTGCCAGACATAATTATTTTGATGCTCAACTAATTTCACTGGGAATTAGTATAAGCTTCTTGTTTCTGAATTGTTGATTCATAAATTACCCATGCCTAGACCTTCACAGATTACAATATTTTGGTCTGAAATTAATTATTTGGTTTAACATGGAGAGATTCCAATCATGAATGCTTCAAAAAGAAGTTACTAAACATATTTTTTAAAAAATATATTCCTCAGCAATTTTATACGAAAGATAGCAGTAATAAGTAGAATTGTTCTCTTCAGATAACTGAAGATGGCAATCTTTAAATACCTGAAAGATTATCATATAGAAAGAATAGGTCTATTTTCTATTGTTCTAAAGAACAGAATCGCAACCAATGGAAAAAATTACAAAGAAGCAGTCTAAGTCAGTTATGTCCAACCTGGCCCATGGGCCACATGCAGCCCTGGACAGCTAGTAATGCAGCCCCACAAGATAATAATAAATATTTTAAAAAATAAAGGAAGTTTTTTATTTACATACATTAATTATATTATATATTTTATATGCAGCCCAAGACAATTCATCTTCACTCATTGTGGCCCAAGCAAGACTATAGGTTGGACAACCATGATCTTGATAGTAGGAGGAACTTCCTGACTACTTGCACTCTCTGCCAATGAAGCAGGATGCGCACAGGACTCCTTCAGTGGAGTCTTCAATAGAAGATAGAGGATCATCTCTCAGAGATACTGTATTGGAACCTGAACTGAGCAGGGCTTTGAGTTAGATGACCTCAAATGCACTGTTCAAATGTATGATTCCATGATAACGACTTTGAGCATTATAGAAATCTTGTTATTTGGAAGCTGTTCATTACAGGGCAGAACGTAATCTAATTAAGCCTACACAATTTCCACAGCATTTCATTTTTAGAATGTTGCAAACTACATCATTTATAGCATTTAAATTTGCCAGATGTTCTGATCCAGTAGCTGGAGAATGCTCGACTTAGGAACCCTGCTTTCTGGCTTTTTCTTTACCTTCCCCTGTTTTCCTCTCCAGGCAGAATATGAGAGGTTGTTTACTATTCTGTACCATTTAAATTAGTTCTAATAAAAATTGCCTTCTTGATATTTTGGAACTTGTACAATTGACAAACCATAGTTACCTAGTCACTTTCTTTAGCTGTTCGCCTGGCGCTATTTTTCTACAAATAGTTTCGAACAATCCAATGAGCAGGAAACATAAATAAAAAATAATGAGCAAAAGGATAACAGACATAAGTAGCACCACAAACAACCTGACCTTTTAAAAAATACATTAGAGTCTATGTATGACAGTCGTCCTCCTATGCCTCCAAGCCGGAAAGGGAACAGTGCTCTGGTTGGGTTATTAAACTGACAGCAGAATATCTGGGATGTTGCTATGAAACTTTTATGTCAACTTCAATGTAGAAAGCCAATGGGGAAATTTTGATTCCAAGGACACTTTTTAATGGAAATAAGGAGGATGTGGCCTTGATGAATGAATGAAATATCTGAGAAAGCCGTGGAGCAGACCCGTTTCTAGGACAGCGAATATACTATTCTTCTGAGAATGGAGAAAGTCTTTGGAGGAGTATATGCAATTTATCTTCCAAGAAATACTCCCCCCCTCAAGACAAACTAGGGAGGTAGGAGTGGGGGAGGAATCATATCTGTGGTTACTTTTATTCATTTTGGAGCCAAGAGATATTCTCTGTATTACAGGGTAGTGATCATCAACTCTGCTGTGGCCCAACTCTCTGAGAATCTAATTGAGAAGGAAAATATGCATATGTGTTGCTCAGTCCCTGCTCTCTAGAGGGAGGAGAAATATATATAACTGAATATAAAGCACTGATATCTATAAAAAGAATATATTATTGTACTGCATAGTATCACATCTGCAGAGAAATATTTTGACAATTGTTAACAAGAATCTCAAAAAGATGAAGAGAACTTAAAGAGTGAGCTCATATATCCTGATTAAGCCAATAGGTGGTTATCCGACATTTGGTTGCCAGCCTTAAGGGATTTGTTCCAATGAGTATATTTCAGTGATGGCGAACCTTTTCAGCACCGAGTGCCCAAACAGGAATGCGCATGCCGGAGCACCAGAAACTCGAAGACCAGCTGGCCGGCGCGCGCAAAGACCAGCTGGCTGGTGCACATGCGCACACATGCGCTCTGGCCAGCTGGTCTTCGGGTTTCCGGTGCTCGGGCATGCATGAAGACCAGCTGGCCAGCATGCATGCACATGCCGGAAACCAGAAGAGCAGCTGGCGATGGCGCGCGGGCCTACAGAGAGGGCTCTGCGTGCCACCTCTGGCACGCGTGCCATAGGTTCGCCATCATGGGTATATTTAATAATATAGGCAAATTTATTTCTCAGGTAAACACAATGACAGTGATACCCAGAGTCACCTAAGATTTTCCTGCAGTATGAAAGACGGAAACAGATTCTTCTACTTCCTCAGAATCTCATGAATACAATCAATTTCTTTGGGCATCATCAGCCATTATATGACTTATTTATCTAGTCGATAATAACAAAGGACAATTTAAAGCAAAACAATATCTTAGAAGTGAGAAAGGCATTTCTATTAAGTTTAACAATGGAGAACAAAGCAAACAATTCGTTTTTCAAAAGGCAATTAGACTTTCTTGGGTTTTTCCTTTAAAACATTTTGCTTCTCATCCAAGAAGCTACTTCAGTTATGACTGAATGGTGTGGAATAGAAGGATTCTATAATAGAAGGAATAGAAGAATTTAAATCCTTCTGTTCCCCACCATTCACTCAGAACTGAAGAAACATTTTGGATGAGAAGCAAAATGTTTTCAAGGAAAAACGTCCAGTTGCCTTTTGAAAAGCACCTTTGGGACATGGCCTGGGTGATTGAGAAAACTCCGCAGACATATCGTAAACAATGATTTTATGTTTTCTACATGTCTACTCAATAAACTTCATGAACAAATCAACCCAGAATTCTTATTCAAAATTCAAATGACCAGGCTCACATTACCCTACTGCAAACACATTATGTGATGACCCAACTCTCTGCAGAAGGTGCCAATGCTAGGAAAGGTGGGAGGAAAGAGAGAAAGAGGATGACCAGCAGCAAAATAAATGGACTCAGTTATGGTGGTGATGGGTTATGGTGGTGATTGGAAGATCTGAAGGATCAGATTATTGAAAAAAATCTGTCTAAGTGGTCACTAAGAGTCCGGTTCCCGAAATAGCCTCCCGTAGTCATGATGTGCCTGGCTCAGCAGAGGGCTACGCCAGGAGGAAAGCAAGGGAAGGGCAGTTAGAAGCAGCGTCTGCAGACTGGCTCCTTTGCTCAGGGCGACCCTAACACATCCACGCGTGGCTCGCTGGATGGAGTGGGAACGGGACCACACAGGCGCCCCTCCTCCAAGCAACCTGCTGCTGCTGAGCGGTCTCATTCATTCGGTTTAAGGGGAGAGCCCTTCTCTCATGGGTGGGCGGGCAAATGGCATCTGATCCCGCTGCTAAGTCTGGGATCATCAGAAGGGTTGAAGAACCATCCGAGAGAGACCCACGACAGCAGCCTGGGGATTTTCATGGGTGCAGAGCGCGCCACGCTCTTGCGTCTGCGGCCCGGGGCACCGGCACCACCGAACGCCAGGGGAATTATTATTAATTAATTATTATTAACCGGGAGAAGCGGGGAGCAGCTTAGATGGGATTGGCAAGAGAGCATCCCAGCTGCGCACCAGGCCTTTTAAATGGCACTCCTCCTGTCAGGCGAGGGGAGGGCAGGGATCCCTGCCCCCCTTCTTCATGCAACCTGCTGTTGCCGAGTGGTCTCACTCATGCCGCCCGCTTCGCTCATAGGGCAGATGGGCTGGAAGCTAGCGTCCAGCAAAGAAGCACAGTTGAGCGGGGCCAGGGCAGTGCAGCCTATTGTGCCTTCTCTTGCCCCGCTCTCCATCCCGGAGGGCCACGCATCCCCCCCGCCAATCCTCCATACACACTGCCTGCCCCGTTTCTGCAAAGGCAGAGCCCTGCAGGGAGATCTAAAGTGGGGAGAGGGATGCTGTAGAAAAGGTCGCCTTCCACCCATGCCTCCCGTGCCGGCTCCATAGGACTTGGAGCTCCGAAGCAGCCCACTGGCTTCCAACCCGGCGCCGTGGGCTGAGTTCCTAGAGTGGTGCCGGCAGTGAGCTGGGCCGATCCGCAAAGAGAGTAGGCAGGTGGCCGGGTGAGAAGCCAGTGGGCTGCTTCGGAGCCCCAAGCACCGCGGAGATGGCACGGGTGGAAGGCGGCCTTTTCTGCAGCATCCCCCTCCCCTCTTTGGATCGCCCTGCAAGCGGGGGGCTCTGCCTTTGAAGAAACGGGGCAGGTGCATGTGCAGCAGCCCCGGGACATCTGCTTGCCCTTCCGCCACCCCTCTCAGTGTCTGCATTTCCACCAAGGGCCGCCCGCCCACCCACTGGCTGGGCCAGGCTGGACACCGATCTCGGAAGGCAAGCAGCCATGGGAGACTACTGGGAAGGCCGCCAGGAAGACAGCCAAGAAGACCGCCAAGCATGGCAGGGTTGTGGGGAAGGGAGTAGGCTGCTACCTCCCTTCCCCTCCACCCCAACATGCTTTCCTGCCTTCCACATGGCCTCTTAGCGCCCCCTCCCACCCCCCTTGCCTCTTAGCGCCCCCCCCAGTCCTCCCCCCGCCCCCCCGGGGGGGTGCCGCCCCCCTTGGGGACCAC
>QLTV01001452.1:1268276-1306181 GCA_003457575.1 Thermophis baileyi | reverse complement strand
CCCCGGAGTGGGGTGGGAATGGAGATTTGCCAATATCCTTCCCCCTGGAGTGGGGTGGGAATGGAGATTTTGCAATATCCTTCCTCCTGGAGTGGGGTGGGAATGGAGATTTTGCCATATCCTTCCCCCTGGAGTGGGGAGGGAATGAGGATTTTGCAATATCCTTCCCCCAGGAGTGGGGAGGGAATGGAGATTTTGTAATATCCTTCCCCCAGGAGTGGGGAGGGAATGGAGATTTTGCAATATCCTTCCCCCAGGAGTGGGGAGGGAATGGGGATTTTGCAATATCCTTCCCCTGCGACGCCCACCAAGCCACACCCACAGAACCGGTAGGGAAAAATTTTGAATTTCACCCCTCATTAAATTGAAAATTAAGTAACATGCAACTGACTCTTTGGATTTTATTTATTCTAAAAAAAAAAGTGTAGAGCACGGTCATATCTCCATGAAAATAATTTATAGTTTACCATTTGACAAAGGGCAGATCTGCATTTTCTGCTTGGTCCATCACCAATAGAGGCCCCTCATCACTTCCTAAGTGGAGAAATAAAGGCTGATTCTCTATTAGTTTGTTCCATTCTAATAGCAGTACAGCTTTGAATCTGTGCGATCATGTCTTGTGCTCCCTGGTTATTCTGTGCTCCCTATTTCTTTTTCATCATCTTGCCATTTATCTGATGATGGTGCATTAACTTAACTGTTCTGAACTTCAAAAACTCTAGCTCCATTCATCCCTAACATTTCCCTGTGGGTATCCTTTTGGGTTTTGCCAGGCTGGATGAACCATACTCCTTTTGCTTTCCCAACCCCTGCCTGCAATATTGCAAAGTGTCCCTTCCCTTCCCTTCCCTTCCCTTCCCTTTATTTCTTTAATGCAACTATTAAGTTGCAATGCAAGTTTCTTGGTGCTCTGTTTCTATGAAGCTGAATTATTCATTCTTCGTTGTTAGAAATTTTCACTGAACCTGCAGAATTAGTTAGGAACTGACAAACACCCCATTCCTCTTTTACAACAATGCAACAAGAAAAAGAAAGGCTGTGTGTTAGTGTCAAAGGACATAATAGGAGAAGGGGTAAGAAGTGTGAAGGACAAGAGGTAGAGGAATGAACAATTACGTAGGTCTAGCAATGGCCATAATCTGGACTAAGCAGTATCTCCAATCTAAACCTAGCTGAGCTCAAAGATCTCATCAGGGGGTATGACTGTACAATTGAGTAACTAGTTGTCCTATTACAACTGTGCTCCTTAAATATTCTTTTGATAAGGACTTTTGATATTTGTGCTGGAATAATCCTCTCAACACAATTTCTTGATTAAAATATGTCTGATATTCTTAGAAAGAGAAGCAATAAACACTATAAAATATTTTATCTGTCTCATGAAAAACATACATCCTGAAAAATAATGAAAATTTGACAGGATGGAGGAGAAAACCTTTAGCCTTTATCTAAATCAGTGAAACGATGACTGTATCAAAGTGTTATTAGTAGTTTTCAATATTTAATAGTCATATACTTAAAATCAAATAAAAAACTCCTTTATTATAAATTTGTGTCTTTATTTATACATACATATACAGTATACATATGCAGTATCTCCTGTAAAGTGGGATATGTTGGTTTATGAGATGGCCTGTAAATTAGAGATCTGAGCTTAGATAACATAGTATGACATTTCACAAATACAGAACAAAATATCATCCAAAGTTCTAATGACAGAGGATGGTTATCAAATTAAAAATGAATGAAATTGAAAATGAACAGATGCAACTAAGGTTATTAACCTATTCATTCCTTCTCTTACTACAAAGCAATATGTGAAAACTTCAATCAACCAAAAGTGTAATGACTAACAGACTTAATATCTTCTGACCTTTTTGGGAAAAATAGGTGAGAAATAAATAAATTTACTTTGGGGAAATAAAGCAGCATCTTAAATTAATATGATCAAAGAAAAAAAGTTTTCTCTTAGATTACATGAACACATTGAATGAAGATGAGTTGAGGTAGTATAGGAAGTGACTGGGCCATTGAGACACTCAAGAATGAATGAAATGAAATGAAAATTATGAGTATTTGTTTAGGAAACAGATTTCATTTCAAATACATGCTTTCAGTATAAGACTGTTCATGAGTACATATAGAAAAATATGGATCTAAAAGCATGATTGATTGTTTATGATGATAATATTGAAAAAAAATAGTATATAATACAGGGATGTGAGGTTGTGAATGAGACAGTTTTGGTGGAGTAACAAAAGTGGACATTAACTAAAAATGGACATGGAAGAAAAGGAAAAGAAATAAGAGTGAAGATATATGACTACAGGAAACAAAATATTATCACTGTATGAAAATATTATTAGAATATAACTTCTCAACAGAAGTGTCCATACAAGTGAAAAATAAATATAAATGAAATGAAATACACAAATATGATAAATAAAAATAAAAAATAAACAAAATGACTAGAAATAGGTTGATTCACTACATCTTTGTATATTGTTGTTTTATAGCTCTTTAAATTGTTCCATCAAGCTACTCGACGTATATAAAATATCAATTGCTACTGCTTTGAAAATTTCTGCCTGTCTTGGGTGTCTATGAATCTTCAATATTATGGCAAAAGGAAATCCTATACTGAATCACATTGACTTCCTATCTTTGCCATGCTTTCTCTCAATATTCAAGACAGCAATGTCAATAATGAAGATAATGTTTGCAACAATATTTGAGCTCAACGTCATTTAGCATAATGGTGGGCGGGGGGAGATGAGGTTTCAGAAGCTTTTTCTGTGGTGGAGATTTTGGAGGGACAAGCTGTTGACAATGATTCATGGTTCAAAATTCAGAACCATCTGCTATTTTGGAAAGCAACTCTAACCAAGGTGATAAGGTGAAGTGCAGCAGCTGCATCATTATTGAGTTCTAAAGCTGAGCTAAATGTGACCACTATAAGGAGCAGCTGCATTCACGGGCCAAGAGGATTATGGAAAGCAGAATCCTCTCCGTATCCAAGTACCAATAAGAGCTCCACTGAAAATGGCCTAGATCTTGACATAGTGTGTCTATTCACCTGAAGTGATAATTAGGTTTTCTATTACTTCCAAAAGCATATTATTCCATATGTCAGGTAGGAAAGATAGCAAATGCACAATAAACTTTCATTCATTATCTCTTATACTATTTCACTCAGAATTGAAGCAAACCTTTGCTGGGCCTGACTAGAACTTCCTCAGTGATTGAGACCACTCTTCATATATTTATTCCCAATCCTCTAGAACCAAGTTCCATTAGGAAGTTTATTAGTTTATTGTTTGCATTTCCACACAAAATTCAAGAGAGTGTAGAATCAGAAGGTAAGTTTTCAAGATGACACTGTCATACTTCATTTTTTAATATATTCCTTGGCTTCTCTATCAGCTTTAGGTTTCTGTCCTTAGCTGTACAGCTGCTGATGGGAGAAGCTAAATGTAATATAAAAACAGTCAGCAGCTGATATCAACTCCGTTGCTTTCCATCCTCATATTAGTTTCATATGTTCTGCTCTCCTTTTCTATTGTAACCAAGGAAGTCTCCTTAGATCTTTTAATAAGCTCCTCAGACATCCTCTTAGACTAGGGCTGTCAAACTCCCGGCCCGCGGGCCGGATGCATCACACGCTGGCCACGCCCACACCCGGTTTAGTGAATGGGGGGAAAGTCCCAATGTGTCACATGACGCCACCGTGACAACGTGAGTGTGACACCCCTGTCTTAGACAATCCAAAGCAAAAAACAGAAAAGTGCTATATTCCAACCATCCCATGGAGGGCTTATAACATACAAGGGATTACAGGTATGTGTTTATTTAAGAAATCTAGAAGAATCCATTTGCAACAAAAACTATGCTATCCAACATTTTAGCAGTCAGACATTTTGGGAAACTCAAGTACATTCCCTAGTAGCTGAACATGGATTTTCTATTTTTTAGGTGTACTTGATCATTCCTTCATAAACCTATAGATCTTTCACAACCAATTCAGATATTGTCAAAGGAAATATGTTGTAAAAATCAGCCATTTTTCTAATATTTGTGTTTGTTATAAAATTTTAGTTTTCCACTTTGAAAGAACAAGGCTCACTGTCTTTTCTGATAAGCAATCCCTAATCCTATACTGAGTATTTCCATTCCAAAATATTTTTAGTGTGTTCAAAACATTCCTTCTTCAGAAACTGAAGCAGATATCTAGTAGAGATCAAGCTAGTTTTCTCTTCCATGCTTTTTAAAGTTGAAGACCAAGCTATTTTGGAGGGTATTCTTATATTTTTATATGATGCCATTATTTTTCTTTTCTGACTTTCTGGGTTGTTGTTTTTTTCATTCTTATTTTATTGTTGTCTTTTTTTATTGTGGTTTTGGACAATCCTTGTTTTATATTTATTCTGTAGTTGTAACTGTGATTATGATTGCTTTTAATCAGACTACAGATGTTTTAATTTGTTTGATATACTATGTAAGATGCTGAGATTTGTTTGATTATAGCAGGGTAAATCTTTGATAAATAAGCAATAAACAAATAAATAAATGCCAAGTCAAGAATGCAAGCTACTAGGACCAATAAGCTTTATATAATTAAAATAGTTTTCTGTTTCTAATGATTAATATGTGGTATCTATATCACACACAGGCAGTTCTCACCTAACAACAATAAAGGGGACTGGAATTTCCATTGGTCACAAAGTTGTCATCATGTAACAGAATAACAGAGTTGGAAGGGACCTTGGAGGTCTTCTAGGCCAACCCCATGCTCAGGCAGGTAACCCTGTAGCATTTCAGACAAATGGTTGTCCAATCTCTTCTTTAAAACTTCCAGTATTGGAACGCCCACAACTTCTGGAGGCAAGTTATTCCGTTGATTAATTATTCTAACTCTCAGGAAATTTGTCCTTAGATCTAGGTTGGTTCTCTCTTTGATTAGTTTCCATACATTTCTTCTTGTCCTGCCTTCAGGTGCTTTGAAAAATAGGTTGAGCCCCTCTTCTTTGTGGCAACCCCTGAGATATTGGAACACTGCTTTCCTGTTACCCCTAGTTCTTCTTTTCATTAAACCTGACCTACCCAATTCTGCCCCTAATCATCTTTGTTGCTCTTCCCTGCACTCTTTCTGGAGTCTCAACATCTTTTTTATATTGTGGCAACCAAAACTGGATGCAATATTCCAAGTGTGGCCTTACCAAGGCATTATAAAGTGGTATTAACACTTCACGTGATCTTGATTCTATCCCTCTGTTAATGCAGCCTAGAACTGTGTTGGCTTTTTTGGCAGCTGCAGCACACTGCTGGCTCATATTTAAGTGATTGTCCACTAGGACTTCAAGATCCGTCTCGCTGTTACTACTATTGTGCCAGGTATCACCTGATCTATACCTGTGCATTTGGTTTTCCTTGTCTAAATGTAGAACCTTTCTTTTCTCACCATTGACCACTTTTTTCAGTATGTAACTTAGTAACTTAGCACCTAGGAACTTAGATCACTTAGCGATAACAATGCCAGCATTTCTAATTGTTAAGTGAAAATTGTGGGTCAATAAGTGAAGACCTCCTTACAATTCTGCCAACTTCCAACAACCACAAGTCAGTGGGAAAGCCAAGTGGAAGCTGTAAGTCCTAGGTAGCTCACAAGCAGACTAATAGGCTGGTGAGTGGTATGCATGAGCATTTTCAGGTCTGGAGGTGTCAGGTGGGGAAGATTTACTCAAGGAATGTTCAACCTTCTCTGCTGGCTTCCCCTTTGATTCTGCTTGTGGGAAGCTGGCAGGGAAAGTTAAAAAAAATGGTGATCATGTGACCATGGGAAATTGCAATCATGTAAGTGTGACCCAGTTACCAAGCACCCAGATCACAATCATGTGATTGCAAGGGCGGTGTGGATTTTGATGACCAGTCATAAGTACCATTTGTTCAGCACTATCAAAACTTTGAATAGTCACTGATCCAGTGGTGAGTAAAAATCCCTTTTAGGTTAGGATAGATGTGCTGGTAAAAAATTTAATATACACTTATCAAGTTAATGAAACAAGATCTACTATACTACTTTTTTTTTTCCATTTCATTTTAGTACCCAGCCAGCTTTCATGGCTTCAGGGCACCCATGCCACAGATTTTTTCATTTACTTTTTTTTTTTTTTTGGCTTTTCAATGGATATAATTCTAGTGTCTTTGTGCCAGCATAAAACTTCTGAGATGATTAACCTGGAAATTGGCATGAACTTGGCTCAGATCGAGGCTGACAGTTGAGAAATATGTTCAGTTGACAACTTAATGGTCTCACCTTTCACTGATGTCAGTGTCCTCCTTTGGAAAATGTATTTGTTTTCTGCTGGAGGTAGACTACAGAGAGCGAGATGTCATATTTACACCTAAAACATTTAAGTGAAACTTACTACTGGAGAAAAGTTTTCAAGATTGAGAGAATAAAACTATGTTCAGTTCTTATAGCAATAGCAATAGCACTTAGACTTATATACTGCTTTACAGTGCTTTACAGCCCTCTCTAAGCGGTTCACAGAGTCAGCATATTGCCCCCAACAATCTGGGTCCTCATTTTACCCACCTCGGAAGGATGGAAGGCTGAGTCAACCTTGAGCCGGTGAGATTTGAACTGCCGAACTGCAGCTAGCAGTCAGCTGAAGTAGCCTGCAGTACTGCACTCTAACCACTGTGCCACCTCGGTTCTTGAGTGGTTCAACCTAATTTCTCCAAAGCAGATGATTGTAAAAAATAAAACACCTGAGTTTATTTGCTATTAGTTCTGAAAAAGATCTTCTTCATAACATTTATCAATTTTTACATTTTTTTTCACATTATAGAGATACATTTAGATACAGGTAGTCCTTGACTTATGACCACAATTGTGCCCAAAATTTGAGTTGCTAAGCAAGACAGTTGTTAAGTAAGTTGTAACCTATTTACAACCTTTCTTGTCATAGTTGTTAAGTTAGTATCATGGTTGTTAAGTGAATCAGAAAGTTGCAAAACGTGATAAAATGACCCCAGGACACTGCAACCATTATAAATACATGCCAGTTGCAAAGTGTTCAAATTTTGATCATGCGACCATGGAGATGCTGCCACAGTCGTAATTGTGAAAAACTGTTATGTCAATTTTTTTCAGTGCTGTTGTAACCTTGAACAGACACTAAATGAATGTTTGTAAATTGAGGACTACCTGTATATCAATAGACTAAGACCATGCACATGAATATAAACTAGATAATTCTACGCACTTATACCTAGTTTTTCAAGTGTTTTCAGCAGTGAAGTACTGTTCTCATACTTTTTTCAGCTTTCACTCCTGCTTCACAAGTAAACTTCACTATTGCTCTTTATCACAGAAAAATACCTAATACTTTAGCTACAAAACTTACAGCAATAGAAGAAGTAATTCATATCCTAAAAGTATAGCAATATGGAGTTGGAAAGGTCCTGAAAGGGCAACCAGAACTATCTAGAGCAGTGATGGCGAGCCTTTTTTGGTTCGCGTGCCAAAAGGGTGTGTGTGCGCACGCTAGCGGGTGCGCACGTGCCCACACCTATTCCCTCCCCCACACGCATGCACACAACCCCCCCACCGCCCCCCGCGCATGCGCAAAGGCCTCACTGAAGCCTGGGACAATGAAAAATGGGCAAACGGGCAAACCAGAAGTTCGGAAAAATGGACTTCCGGTTTGCCTGTTGGGCCGTTTTTCACACTCCGGGGCTTCAGGAAGCTTCCCTGAAGCCTCTGGATTGCGAAAAACAGCCCAATGGCAAACCGGAAGTGCGTTTTTCCGAACTTCCGGTTTGCCTGTTGGGCCGTTTTTCGCACTCCGGGGTTTCAGGAAGCTTCCCTGAAGCCTCCGGAGGGCAAAACGGCCTTCCCCAAGGCCAAAAATCAGCTGGCCAGCACGCGCTGGAGCTGACATAGGGCAATGCCTCACGTGCCCTCTAATATGGCTCCGCATGCCACCTGTGGCACGCATGCCATAGGTTCGCCATCACTGATCTAGAGGCTGCAAGAAAACTCCAGGTAAGAGGGTTTATAAACACTTTGCTGAAATAGGTAATAAAAATGCAATTATATATACAGAACTTCTTAGAAGCACAAAGAGAGTCACTTCCAGGGTTGATGCAAGCAAGACTGCAACATAAGAAGGAATAAGACAGAAGGATACCAAATTGTAGCATGCTGTGGAGAAAGTGGGAATATAGAATATATACTCTCATAGCATTCTCCTGCCAACCTAGGAGTTCAAAAGCATGCAAATGCAAGTAGATAAATAGGTACCACTGTGGTGGGAAGGTAACAATGCTCCATGATGTCATACTGGCCACATGATCATGGAAAGGTCTTCAGACAGCACTGGCTCAATGGCTTTGAAATGGAGATGAGCACTGCCCCCTAAAGTTGGCTACAGCTAGCAGAGTAAAAATCCTCAGGAACTCCTTTTTTACTCTCATAGCAATAGAACTCTGAACCAGTAAGCTAGACTAGTCAAAAGAAGCATTTCTTTGACAAAATATCAATGTCAAAAAACAAAACTAAAATTTAATTTTTAATTCCTGTCTGAAAACATACTTGCATTGGTCAGATGCAGCTCTTTAGGAAACAGTAAGCTTCAAGCCCAGATGCAGCACAAAGACAGCATTGGTCAGCACTGGATCAGAAAGGGATATGCAGTCCTTATGGCGCTGCTGATCCCTCAGTGGTTTTCAGTACCATTCTTCTGAAGTAGCTCCTGGATTGGGAATGAGGACATTGCTTTATGGTGGATCATCTCTTTCCTGACAAGATAGTTACTTGTGGGGATGAGATCAATTCCCGTACACTTCAGTTGTGGGATGCCACTGGCCTTCCCATTCCTCTTTAACATCTGCATGAAACCACTGAGTTGCATACCATCCATATGCTGAAGATACCCAAGTGTACATCTTGCCCTTTGGCTGAACAAGTGATGCTATCAAAGTGATGTCCAAGTTCCTGGAGACTGTTTGGATCTGAAGGAGAAAAAGGTTAAGCTATAATCCTAGAAAGATAGAGAAGCTTTGGGTTTGAACTAATGCCAATTCTAGAGAGATACTGTGTTTCATTCTTAATGGAGTCACATCAGAATAGAACTGGTTTGCAACCTGGGTGCCCTCTGGGATTCACACCTCCTACTCAAGGAGCAGATAGCAGAAGGCCTTTTCATGCCTTTATCTGGGTGAGCAATTACTTGGAATGGAAGGCATTACTTACTGCTATTCATGCTTTTGTCATGTCTTAATTGGACATTGGGATGCAGTAGAGTGCATATGGCTGGCCTTGAAGAGCATTCAGAAACTATAGCTTATCCAGAATGCAGATGTTTGAATCCTTAAGAGTTTTCCTTAAGGTGCCCCTCATTTGAGAGCTGGTTATCAGTTGGCTTCAAAGCCCTTCATGATTCAGAGTCTAGACTTCTATAGGATTACCTTGTTGCAGTAATATTTGACCATCTGATAAAGTCTAATCTCTATAGGGGTCATGGATCTCTATAGGGGTCATGGATTCAATCTCTAACCCTCTAGAACAGTATCCCCTAAGGAGGTTCCCTTCATAACTTTCAAAGAGTCTGTAATAAATGTTCTTGACCCATCAAGACTTGGGGGCTGTGACTGTTCCCTACATGATGAGTTGGTTCTTTGTTTTTCAATACTGAGATTCTAGGATTATGTATATATGTATTATGATTTATGGATTTTAGTTTTGATATTATGTTATTGATATTGATTTTGTCAATCCCTTAACACAGATTAATGATTTGGGTCACAGTAAACCACCCAGAGTTGGTTTGATTGAAGCAGTTTATCTGATAATAAATACTGAAGCAGTTTATCTGATAATAAATACTGAAGCAGTTTATCTGATAATAAATATGATACATTTATCGTGATTTGAATAGTGATTAAGAGTTATTCTTCATATGTGAAGGAGCTTATATGCTAGTTCATTTTTTTCTGTTCAGCTTGCATTGTTAATTAAATAGTATGTCTGTCTTTCAGTAGCTAATTTCAGATGAGAACTACTGGAAATGTAATAGGAACAGAGGTTTCCTAAAGAACAGAGGTTTACCATTGCTTAGCTATGTTTGGCCTGCTTAGCATAGAATTAATTACCTTAATGACATTCCCTAAGCATTTTTGACCATTCCCTTTAAATTTTCCTATCACACCACAACAATAGCTCAAAGTATTGTCCCTGCTAATATTGTGTTTACAGAACACTGTTTTGTAATATAGACTGGAAAGGAAAGGAAAAGAAAGAAAAGATCTCAGAAATACCCACCTGTATATCTGCCACCTAACATTAAGTTCCTTCAGAGATACATGAAACTGTTACCTAGCAACATAAACCCAGCTCCTAATAATAACTTGAGGGGAATTATAGCCACTGTTAATAATAAGCTCCCTTCCTTGCCACATCCAAATGTAATTTCACTCTTTGCCACTCTTCAAGTTCATCAGCTCTTTGAAACAGGGCAAGATATGGATTTCCCATGAACATCAAGTTAGGTCAGTCATTAGAAAGGTGATAGACAGAATCCAAGTAAAGGGTCATTTGATCGCTTCTCATTCTCTTTCATTTTTTTGAGCCACTGTCATTTAAAGCAGGAGATCAGAGCTACTGCTGCAGTTTAAGCTACTGCTGCCTGTTGCTTCTCATTCAAATCAAGAGGAAGTCAAACTTGACCTCAGCCCACCAGTTAATTAGAGTTACAGAAGAAAGCTGTATTCAAATCACTGGCATCATGGGGAAATAAGCCCCTTGGGATTTGCACTAAATGTCTTCAGGAAGAAATTAAAGTTTGAGTGGAAAAGAGAGAGAGAGGCAAGATGGTCCTGCTGTGAAATTAATAGCTTAAAATAAGGCCTGAACTGCTAAAGCAAAGAAAGAACTTTTTTTCCCCTTTGGATTGGAAGGAGGAAGAGAAAAAGTTAACAAGAAGGATCAGGCACAGAATAATATCCTTCATGTTAAATTAGAAGAGAGGGAGTCTACTGAATATTGTATATCAGAATCTAGTGAAGCAGTCTGGAGAAGGAGCTCTCTTGATGTCCACCACATAATAACTTAAGGAAAGCACAATGGTTTTAAAACTTACGTGAATGTCACATTCAGCTGCAGTTGTAAAGAATGATAAACTTCCAGAACATTCCAAAGTTATAGACAAGAACACTGTTGTCAAACTCGATCGCATCACGTGACATATCGTGATGTATCGCGATGTTTTTTGCCTTTGTGGAGCCGGGGTGGGTGTGGCCTGTGCATAACGCATCCGGCCCACGGACTGCCAGTTTGACGCCCCTGGACTAGAACATAGAATAACAGAATTGGAAGAGACCTTGGAGGTCTTCTAGTCCAACACCCTGCTCGAGCAGGAGACCTTATACCATTTCAGACAAATGGCTGTCCAGTCTCTTTTTGAAAGCCTCCAGTGATGGAGCACCCACAATCATTCCATTGTTTGATTGCTCTCACCGTTAGGAATTTCTCCTTAGTTGCATTCGAAATCTGATTGCCTTCATATCATGTAGGTATTTGCTTCTATTCTCTGTGTTTTCTGAATCTGACCCATCCTTTATACTTTACACTATGTATTTATAATAATATGATTGTTTAAAACAGAAACAATTCATGAATTATAACTCTACATTTAATATATGGACTTGCACTGTAAATAAGGATAGAATACTTAGATTGGATAGCAATTTTTGCAATTCTTCATTTTGACTGATAATACATAATATACGGCTATTGTAGCTAATTATTGCATGTTGACTTGATTTTAATGTTTCAATATTCTAAACTAATGCAAAAAATGTTTTAATGTACAGTGGTGATCTAATGTTACTTAACATTTCATTCACACTTATAATGCTTGTAAATCTCTATTCTACTGTGTTATGTTTTTCTTACTTTCTGCTTTCTTCTTAATTTTAGTTTTAACTATTAACAAAAAAATAAAATTTAAAGCGATCCATTTCAATGCTTGTGTCTCGATCCTATTTTCCTAATACCAAAGCGAGTAGCTATGCTTTATGCCCCATTGCTGTCAGTCTTAGTCAAGTATCTTTTCTGAAAATTGTTTTCTTATAAAATGGTTTGAGATTTTCAGTTACAGACAAATGACCTAGTTTATTTTCAATGGCTAAATATATAAATCACTTCCAATCTTTAGTTTGTTTTTCCTAATAGGACAATTTTTGCCAGCTAACTCTTATTTCTTTTATTTCCATATAGTGTAAAGTACTGTTTTGCCTTTTGTTCACTAACTAGGATCACATTTCTCATTATATTTTCCTTCTTTTGAGTTGCTAAAAGTTTTCAACAGCAGGATCCATAGGGTGCAGTAGGTAATTAAAAAGTGTGACATTGTGAGGTTGAGGCGTGTACAATGGGGATGGGACATGAATGTATCATCTTGCCTTCTTTGACCCTCTCCTCCCTAGCACTTCTGGCTTTCAATTTCCTAATTCTGAGATGATGAGTCAGCTACCTCTAATAGTGCCTGGTGATTATTCCGCCTCAATAAATGGATACGCTTTTGTACAGATAGTCTACTACTTACAGCCATTCATTTAGTGACTGTTCAAAGTTACAATGGCACCAGGGGTGGGTTCCAACTTACCTCGCTGCCACTTCGCTCCCTCCCATGCCGCCTGGGCGCGCCTCGTGGGTGCACGCGCATGCGCAGAAACAAAAAATTGAAAAAAACAAAAACAAAGTTGAAAAAAAAAAACAAGATGCTGATGCATGCGCAGTGCCAGAAACTCAGCTTCTGCGCATGCGCAGAAGAAAAAAAAAAAAATAAAAAAAAATCAATTTTTTTTAAAAAAGATGGCGGCGCCCACGGACCGGCACCGACCGATCCGGTTCAGTGATGTCATTGTGACATCACCAGCGGGCTGCTACCGGGTCGGGCAAACCGGTCTGAACCGGGAGGAACCCACCCCTGAATGGCACTGAAAAAAGTGATTTATGACTATTTTTCACATTTACAACTGTTGCAACATCCCCATGGTCACATGATTAAAATTCAGATGCTTGGCAACTGGTATGCATTTGTGATGGTTGCAGTGTCCCAGGGAAATGTGATCCCCTTTTGTGATCTTCTGACAAGCAAAGTCAACAGGGAAGCCAGATTTACTTAACAACTGTGTTATTAACTGCAATGATTCGCTTAACAACTGTGACAAGTAGGGTTGTAAAACGGGCGCAAAGGTCACTTAACAACTGTTTTATGACCTTTGCCCCCATTTTACAACCTTACTTGCCACAGTGGTTAAGCGAATCATTGCAGTTGTTAAGTTAATAACACAGTTGTTAAGTAAATCTGGCTTCCCCATTGACTTTGCTTGTCAGAAGGTCACAAAAGGGGATCACGTTTCCTTGGGACACTGCAACTATCACAAATACATGCCAGTTACCAAGCATCTACCTGCATACACAAATATTCTATGTGATGTGCAGGCTTTTAGATAATGCTGCCTCTAGAAATTACAGGATCTGGGCTTGAATATGAAGAGCAGCAGTCTGATGATGGTGGAGTGGAGTTATTATCCTTTGATTATACTAATTATATCTTAGTGTTTCCATCTGTTCTCAAGCCTAACTCACTTGAACCTGTTTCATGACATTCAGTGATTGTGAATGATTTCCCCCACCCCCCCGGAATTAGCTACAATTTATTGAATCCATGTATTTGTTACTACAACTGATTTTCTTGGAAAATATTCAGCCTGAGGGTGATAGCCCATGATCCAGAGGAGAAATCTGTGAATCTTGTTGGTGCTCAGCCCAAACCATTGCATCTTTTCAGGGAACTAAGGGCTCATGGACTTTATACATATATATAAGTGCAAAAATTCTGTTCATAACTGATATTTGTTTCCATGCCCACATTGCTGCAGAACACTTACAGTATTCCCAGTTTTTGTACATCACATTGCTGGATCTGTGAGTCTCAGGAACAAGAGGATATTGGTTCTATGATTTTGAAGCAATACTCCATGTATTCTTTGGCTGTTAGTGTTACACTCCCAACCGTATGGCAGTTGACAGAATGTCAACTCTGAGGCTTTGTTAATAGCTGTCTGATCCCCATTCAAAAGTCAGTTTGTGTATGTTCCAACTTGTCCAATGATACTGTTTAGAGCATATCATTTAAAGCAGTGGTTCTCAACCTTTCTAATGCCGCAACCCCCCCGCGACCCCCCCGCCGCTGCGCGACCCCCTCCCTGCCCCCGATGAGGTAGCATCGGAAGCGGGAGACTTCACCTGGACGCCGCCATGTGGGTTCTTTTACCCTCTGCGCATGCGCAAAGCATTCTGCGCATGCGCAGAGGGTAGAAGAACCCAAATGGTGGCGTCCGGGCTACCAGCTGTCCGGCGACCCGCAGGCACAGCCGAACCGGGACCTTTTCACCCCTGCAGTGACGGTGGCACCAAAATGGCGGGCTAACACGCGCGGCGACCCCTGTGAAATGGTCGTTCGACCCCCAAAGGGGTCGCGACCCACAGGTTGAGAACCACTGGTTTAAAGGGTGTTGGTTCCCTACTGCTTGCGGTACAAATCCTAACAGATATTGTAACCATGCCCAACAGTGTCCTGAACTCAGCTACAGATCAGATGGGTGGAGGTGGAAATTCTAAAATAATATTCACTTTTTTTGCATCTGGCTTCACTCCTGTTCATTTGCTTCATGAAACACAGTATGTGGGCTGTTTGCCTTTGTTTCATTTTAGACTAGTAGCCTTTATGGTTTCTAGGGCTTTAATCCAAGATGTAATAATGAACAGCAACATCCCATGTGCTGCATGAGGAAAAAAGTAATACCTTTTGTGAACAACTTAGGGAACAGTAGAAATCTTCAAAAAAAATTTTTTACGGAAAAATCAATCAAATAGCATAATAAGACCATCTGGGTCAGGCAAGATCTGCTAAAACTCATTATCAGCATTGAGCAGTTAAAATACGTGACTAGTTCTAAGCCAAAGAATAAATCTATGGTCAGTAGGAAATTCCTCTATCTCTTTTCTTCATTTTCCAGCTGCTTCAGGTCTACACATATGTGAATTCTGCAAAAAAAATTTAGTTTGCTACATTGGTGCATACCAGTCTATTGATTTGGGATCGTTTAATAACTATATTTAACTTTATTTTTGGCAATACATGGACTGTCCAGTATAAGATGAGCTGGATAGAGTATATAAAGGGATCAAATGAAGAAGCTAGATCAAGTAGACCTAATCCAAGGAGATGGATCAAATGAAGAGATGGGAACAGAGAGTGAGAAAAAATGGCTACAAAAGCCTTTTGCTAATCTAGATGCTTCCTTGGGCATTTCTGTAAGAGACGGAGTAGAGTTGGTTTGTTTAAATACAAGCTATCATTTTGAAATGTTCTGTGTTTTTAGCAGGACCTCCTCATCAGGTGGGTAAGAGTGAGAGAGAAGCCCATTAAATTCATTAGCTTAGCTTTATTTAGAATGATTCCTGTACCTGTATGATACTGGTTGTAGATTTGTATGGGTGTTTCTTTACTGCAAATGCTAAAACTGTTTCTTCACAATCAGGGGTTTGTTTGTTTAAATTGAATTTGTGGAGGAGGGAAATTGCCTGTTAACCTTTCACACTACCCACTAAATGAAGTCTCAACACCATCAGTTTAAGGGGAACTGCAAAAGGAACTGGAGAGATCCCTACTTAGGTATCTTAGAAAAGCCAAATTCTTGAACCAATGACAGACACTGGGTTAAACTCTTTGGAACACCCTCTCCCTGGGCGAGCCCTGATTATTTATCATAAACAAATTAAACCCATTTTGTCTGGGGATTTTTGGCCTTAAATCCTTCCTAAGAGCTTTGTATAAGTGCTTTCGTGTTATTTATGAGATTTTTTTTGTATCAAATGCTTTATCTTATTGTTCTTTACCCAGAGTGTCATCAAGTTTACTGTTGGATATAAATACAGGATACAAAGTGACATTAGCCTTTGTAAATCAGCCAAACTCAGCTAGATGTTGCAACCTAGCTGAGCAAAACAAGCTATAGCAGCCAAAAACCAAAACAGTTATAGATTATTTTAATCTAAAATTATTCCTTCACATTATTCCTTAGGAATAACTACAACATATCTTGCTGTCATGAAACCTAAAAATAATGACAGCAGATATACTTTTTAAATGTAATATTGGATCTTAAGAGATTTGTTATTTAAAAGATATATTTTCATTCCTCCTCTATGAACCCAAAATCATAGTCCTGCTGCAATTAAGCCTGGAAAATATTTCTGTTTAAATGTGAATGCATTTCCCTAATTAAAATAAAAGGAATGAATGCTAGCTGCTGTCACTAATTTGTAATATTAGCCATATAAGTAAAAGATGTGTTATTTTGTTTCAGCATCTAAATATTACCCTATTACCCCCAAAGAGTTCCAGAGTTTTTTTAACATGTGATTCTTTTTTTAGGAAATACATTTTAATTGCTCTAATTTCTTGGGAAAATTTAAACAACGGGTACCATGAAGTACTATGAGAAATCCCCCAGAGATGAAAGACTCAAATTTGCCAGTGGCATTAAACAATGAAGAAGAAAAATAAAATGAGGACTAAAGTTTATTCCAACTGAAAGTCTGTAGAGATTCTCAGTCATCCAGGTCATGGTTGCCCCAAAGGTGATTTTTCAGGAGGCAACTGGACTTTCTTGCTTTTTCTTTTGAAGACATTTTGCTTCTCATCCAAAAAGCTTCTTCGGCTCTGACAGGATAGTGGGGAAGGGAAGGATTTATATTCCTTGCAGACAGCTGGTCATTTGCATCCTTTTAGAGCAGGGGTGTCAAACTTGCAGCCTGCAAGATGGATGCATCACGTGCTGGCCATGCTCACCCCTGGTTTAGCAAAGGGGGAAAAGTCGCAATATGTCACATGACAACATGATGCCGCGAGTTTGACACTCCTGTATTAGAGGGTCATTGAAGCACTTGGAGGTTTATCTGTGTCCTCAGGGTCACCTGAGTACTGCTCCTGGTTCCTGTAGCCTGCAATTTTTCCTCTGGAAATCCATTCCTACTCCCACACCATTCAAAGGGTGTTCATCCCAAATTGTATAGCTAAAGGTCTGTACAGGTTCTCAGTCATCCAGACCATGGTTGTCCCAAAGGTGCTTTTTCAGGAGGCAACTGGACTTTCTTGTTTTTTCTTTTGAAAAAAGAAAATGGATTTCCAGAAGAAAATTTGCAACTACAGGAACCAGGAGCACTATTCAGGTGACCCCGAGGACATAGATAAACCTCCAAGTGCTTCAACGACCTTCTAAAAGGATGCAAATGACCAGCTGTCTGCAAGGAATATAAATCCTTCCATTCCCCGCTATCTTGTCAGAGCTGAAGAAGCTTCTTGGATGAGAAGCAAAACGTCTCCGAAAGAAAAAACAAGAAAGTCCAGTTTTATTCCAATCTGCAATTCTGATGGTATTTAAAACTTCTTTTAATGAAAAGAAGGACTAAGGATGACATGATAGCAGTGTTCCAATATCTAAGGGGCTGACACAAAGAAGAAGGGGTCAACTTATTTTCAAAAGCACTGAAGGCAGGACAAGAAGCAATGGATGGAAAGTAATCAAGGAGAGAACCTAGTAATCAAGGAGAGAATCAAGTGAGAGTTAAAACAATTAATAAATGGAACAACTTGCCTCCAGAAGTAAAGAAGTTTTTAAGAAGAGATTAGATAACCATTTGTCTGAAATGATGTAAAGTTTTCTGCCTGAGCAAGGGGTTGGACTAGAAGACTTCCAAGGTCCCTTCCAAAACTCTTATTCTGAATAATAAATTGACAGGAAGTTCTCAAAATTGTGAGATAAGACTGAAAACAAAAAAGAACAAACAAGAATGAGGGTGAGTGGGAGAAAATCCACAGTCTAACTGTCAGAATGCCACTAAAGTAATCTAGGTCATGAGCAAGGTTCTTTTTCATGTCAATGAAGATTCTCAGACATCCAGTAAGGTTCATTTTCATGCCACAAAAACAATTATGCCTGATATGAGTTACACATTATGTCCTCCCATACACATTTAATAAGTGACCTCATTCTGAAATACAGGTTACCCCGGAAGCTAATTATAATACCTTATATCAGGTATGCAATTTTGTATTGAGAACTGGCATGATGCAGTGATTAAAGGCATTGGATTAAAGCTGGGTGACTAGGTATTCTACTTCTGCTATAGGCATGAAAACCAGCTTGGTGACTTTGAACCCATCACTCTCCCTCCACCCTAGAAAGAATGCAATGGCAACTTCTGAAAATATTGTCAAGAAAATGCAGGACCTGTCTGTGTAGTTGCCAGGAATCAAGACTAACTGAAGGCATTTTTTAAACTACAAATAGAGTTTCATTAATACCTGTTTTTCAATCAATTATACTATTTGAGATTGGAAATAAAGTCCAGTACATGTAGCTGATGTGCCTAGCACACACTCTTCATTCTTTTATGTAGAGGATGTATTTATATGTACATGTTCATAAACTAATTCCTTATCTTAGCTGACTACTTTATCTGAAGAGAATTGCAATGAGATTCTGATAGGTGGCTAGAAAGAGGCTCACAATTAGATGTCAACTCTGTTTCACAATTAGATGTCAACTTTGTGTCACAATTAGATGTCAACTTTCACCATAATTACTCTTCCAGCTGACTATAGACTTCCTGTCTTATCATGCTTCAATTACATCCTACAGGGAGATGCCAAGTGGGATCTCTTTGCCCATTTTTACCCCAGATTGGGATATCTGGGCAGCTAGTAGACATTACAAGTAATGGAAAAAATACAATAGAAAATAGCCGCAACAGCTTATCGCCTTCTTAGCTCCATCTATTGATAAAGTACACTCAGGAACCCAATTAATTCATATGAAATTATGAGGCATCTCAATAATAAATGAATTAATGCTTCTTTTCTAAGAGTAGAAATGTTTTGAGAAACTGCAATGCAACTTTTGGGACAGGATTACCTATATATATATATACTATGGTCTGTATTCTTCAGAATTCACATTTTAAGTTCTTTATTTTTATATGGGTAATGTAAAAACAAGTAGAAAGCTAAGTCCCAATATCCATATTAAGCATAAGAGATGTGAGTTAGTTTAGATCCTGCTACAATTCATATGAAGTTCCACCAGACTCAGTGACTGTAATATCAACCATGATTTGTGTACTATGCATGCTAATGAGCCATAACAGGATAAAAAAGATGGAATATCACAAGTATGCAATTTCATATTGCACAAATATTCTCAGCATATTAAATACTCATTTTCCATTTTCCAAATAAAGCTTCTAAGATTTTAGGGGAAGGGAATAAATGACCAGCTATCAGTAAACCTACAAAGAGATATAAACTTGACAGAAAAAAACACCTTTTTTGGTATTTTCCAGAAGATCTGACCTTTCATCCCCATCTGCTTCTGCCAATATGGCCAATGTTAAAAATAATGTGGGATCTTCTGGTCCAAATTTTGGAAGCCAACAAATTGCTAATTCTTATATTGGTCCATCCCAGTTGTTTTTATTTGCTCTTTTTTCTAGCACTTTTATGAGGAGGAGGTGAAAACCTTTCATAAATAAGTTTTATGGGATTTATTTTAGATCTGGAGAATTTATGTTTTGATGAGCTATCCATAGCTATCCAAATATTTTCCACCTTTTTATTTTTACCCAACTAATACTAGCAGAATAACATACTGTTCTTCCATTTAAAATTATGGAGAAATATATATCTGGGAATAATATTATGAACAATAGACATTCATGTGTGTTCCTTTGTTTGTTTGTGTGTGTGTGTGTATGTGTGTGTCTGTGTCTGTGTGTGTCTGTGTGTGTGCGCTTTTTTCCCCTCTACTCCAGCAGTGTGAATGGATGACAGAACGTGCATGCTTTCCAGGAAACAAGCAGTCTGCAGCCATCAAAAGCAAAATATCAAAAACAATTGCAATAGAATAACATTTTTTTCTACTGGGAATGGACTGGACAAATTCTGAGGGTCTATATAAATCAGATTTATATTTCATGTTTGAGACATTATGTGTCACATACTCACATGTGTGTGTCACATATATATTTCTGTGCGCAGCCAGTGTAACCAGAGTTCTCAGCTCTTTCTTTGACCAAAGGCAAAACATTTGTAATAAAAATGAAATATTCTCCTCCTCTCCTATTTTTCCTTTGAAAGTGACTATCATCCTGTTACAGTTAAAAATACCGTGTTTCCCCGAAAATAAGACCCTGTCTTATATTTTTTTGAACCCTGAAATAAGCACTTGGCCTTATTGCCATGCACTCAAAAGCCCAATTGGGCTTATTATCAGGGGATGTCTTATTTTGAGGGAAACAGGGTAGGTACATTTGCATTTAGTAGTGTGAGTAAAATAAAGAGCTTAAAATGTTGCTTGTAATTTTTTTTTAATTTTTTTGAGCAAATGCTTGGTCTAATAAGTGATATTATTTATTGGGTTGAATTTATCACTCTAGGAAATGATTGTTATATTTTTTTTTCCAGTTATTTTATTCCCTAGGCCACTGGAATGTTGTGTGTGCAGCTGATTATATTAATCTGTTAATCTTTTTCAGGGTTCTTGCATCTAAGAAAGGATAAACCATAGAAGTGTTACAGATGGCTGCATGTATTTACATAACTTACAGGAAATGGTTAATATAGTTTGCAATTATAATTAAGCAACTGAAGGCATTATTGATCTTTTCTGTTGAACATAATTTAACACCTAGTGTTGGCGGTGTTTCCATTCAGTTTGGAATCATGCTTACAGAAAAAATATATAACATGATGCATTGTTGCATCTGATATACCGTAACTGATACCTCTGGTTAATTTCTTTGAAGGCATTTTGTTTTGCCTCTTCTTTCTAACCATTGTTCTTCTCACAAATGAAGGTGAATATATGTGTCCCAGGATAATGTTGCAGGATCCAATCTGGATCAGTCACCAGGACCAGAAGTTTTGGCTCACAGGCTTCCGGACTCATACTGGAGCCCATCCTCAGGGAATTTCTCTCTAGCAGAGTGTGTGCTTTGGGCTATTATGTGTGTGGTATTTCTTTGGTGCCTGGTTGTATGTGGCTTTTTAGTTGCTGACTGGGGTGTTTATGGCTGGCTATTAAGTTGTTAGCTGTTGTTTCCTTGTGCTGCCAATTGGGTTGTTCTTCTCAATCCCATTTCTTCTTGGTTCAATTCCTTCTCCCTAATCCAACCCACACAGATTTCCATGATTTGATACTGCTTGTTTTTGGAGAACCAAAGCTGAACAGCTGAATGCTTGGATTTCAGGAAATGCATTAAAAGCTATTATTAGAATCAGAAGTTCATCTGTATCTCGCATATATGCGTAACCAAGTCATAAGAGATGGAATATGCTCATGTCTGGAAACTTTGTCTTGTGTATTAACAACATGGAATATTATTTATAACCTGAACCTCAGAGTTAGATATTAATTGTGTATAAATGCAGATAGCTGTGTGAAAATAAATACCACATGTAAAGATAAAATTACTGTAATAAAGCAAGCAAAGTAATTGGTAGTTCTTTAGACTCTCTCTCTGCTTTCAGTCAGAATAATCAGCACTTATATGTGAAAGAGCCAATACTTTGGGGACCAAATGATAGCGCACAAAATACAATGAAATTCCATTTAACATTAAATTCTCATTAAAATATTTATGTAGATATGGCCGAAACGTTCTGCCGAGAAATAAATCTGGCAGGCCAGTGGCATTTTGCAGATTTATCAGTCAGCTTTTCTTCCTTGTCTTCAGATTTAATTCTTACAAGGTGTTAATAGCAGTTCAGTTTTTGGGGACAGTCTCTGCAAATGATTTTGTCTCAGCAGGTGGCAAGGATTTTCATCCCTGTTTCACTTCTAGTTCTCATTACCGGCTTTTTTACTTCTTTATAATCTCTATCCCTATGAAATTCCAAATTGTGCAAGAGGACTTTTTAAAAAATTTCTGCATAAAATAACCATTTATCTTTTTTTTTAGTCTTTATGTGTTGTGAGTGATACAACTCTACACACAGAGTAGTGCTCTGTTTTACCTTTTTAGCTAAACAAAAACTATTAGTAATACAATGCTGTGGGTGTCTATTCAGAAGTATCTCCCACTCAGTTGAATGAGTTTTATCTGAAGAAAGTAAGAAAGTAAGAACCTACTGCTATCTCATTCCCACTTCTTCTGGGAAAACATTGTTGAATGTGTTTTCTGATATATAGCTATAGAAATAGATAGTAAAGAATGGGTGGAGGGATTCTTATTTGAAATGCCACTCCTCTGTAAGTGGCAAGATTATTTGTCCTGTTATTTTCATTTAACCGGTGATCTTTAAATAATATATGTATATTGGCAGTAGCTTTGCTTGAGTAACTGTTAATTTGAAGGAGTTGTAATCAGTACAAAATTCAGTAAGCGCTTTTTATAATAGGGCTGAGCATAATGAATCAATTTGGTATTCATGCAGATGTCACATGTAATTTCAGAGCTGTTATACTGTAATTTTGGAGCACTTAATAGAGATTATGGTGGTGGCAATTTTGTCACTCTAGAGAAGGGACTTTTACATCATATATTCCAGCATCTCTCACTTCGCATTCTTATTCAGAAATTAATGCCACCCTCCTGTTCTTATGTCTCCAAAAATGTTCTTCTGTTTGGTACCCCTCTAAATGGAGTAGGCAAACACATGAGGATAAGAGAAGAGAATATATGTAGTGAACTGTGGGCTCCTTGGTGCTATCTGAGTTTGCTTATTTACTTGCAGACATTTCATTACCCAACTAGGTAACATCATCAGTGCTAATGAGTGCTAGCACTAATGATGTTACCTGGTTGGGTAATGAAACATTTGCAAAGAAATAAGCAAGCTCAGAGAGCACCCAGGAGCCCACATAAAGAGAAATCATCCAAAACTGGCAAGACATCATTGCTTTTTTTTCTTCTCCTTTTGTGTGCTTTTATTTCCACCCTTTGCTCTATGTACCATGCTGTGTCAGGAAAAATTGGCAGACTCTAAAGAGATATTGGAGGGATTTGAAGTACCACAGAGAGAGGTAAAAAGAAAAGTCCCATCCGAGTCTAAGTCCTTCTTAGAAAGCAACACTTAACTGAATCATAACAATCCATCTCACTGAGGAAAAATTTGCAAGGCTATATCAATGCAAATAAAGCTTCACCTTTCTGTCAAAAATCTTAAGCTTCTTAATTCTAGGGTCAGAACAAATTAAGAGAGTCTATTTTAAAGCACTGTCCATGTTTCTTCCTTCGATAAATTTACTTTGGTTTTAGTTTTCTTGAAGAATGTGGCGTGTAGATTATTTATTTTATTTTATTTATTTATTTATTTATTTATTTTGTCAAGCATGTATATGATTACAGCAAAGTATAAACATTAATATGAGTATATAATAAGTACCAACATGGTTTTGAGTACATATTTATATACTGCACTGTGGAGATGAATAAGCAATTCCCAGAGGAGGAGGAGGAGGAGGAGGAGGAGGAGGAGGAGGAGGAGGAACTTATAATATCCAGTGCTTCGTTTCTCATTTCAGGAAAACAATAGTCCTGATGACTAACTCAAGGGTTTCAGAGACTTCAGCAATTCTTCAAGCAGGTTTTGTGCTAATCTTAGGCTTGCTTAAGTATTTTCTTTAGCTTTTGCTTTACAAATGAAGCTATCTTGTAAGGATCCCTGGGCAACATTACCTGTTAAGATAAGTAGAAATCTTTTTATTTATTAATTAGTTATTATTCACCAATCTCCAGGACTTTAGTATCACTGAGGTTTTACTGCCACCTTCCATTAATTATCTGAAAATTTGGATCCCATACTGGTTATGAAAGTAGAATGGCTTATATTTATATAGTCTTATTTTTCCAGAAAACCTCTAACTTGGAGCTATCGGGATCAAGGAAGGTATCCCATATAGGTATAAATGAAATTCAGACAAGAGACAAAAATGTATTTAAATGGGGATATCTGACATAAATATGGAACAATCTCTGCATTACCAAAGCACAGCCAGCTAATGTAGTCTGAAATTTAGCCATCCATTCATCTCTGTAAAGCAATAATATCTAATGGGAGAGGAATGGCAGAGAAATAAAATTACATGGCTAAAAGGAAAGGGACAAATCATGATGGAATAGCAATAGCAATAGCACTTAGACTTATATACCGCTTCACAGTGCTTTACAGCCCTCTCTAAGTGTTTTACAGAGTCAGCATATTGCCCACAACAATCTGGGTCCTCATTTTACCCACCTCGGAAGGATGAAAGACTGAGTCAACCTTGAGCCTGGTGAGATTCGATCTGCCAAACTGCTGGCAGCTGGTGATCAGCAGAAGTAGTCTGCAGTACTGCACTCTAACCACTGCGCCACTGTGGAATAGAATCTTCCCTCATTAATGAACCTTCTGTTAGATATTTGTTTCATCAAAACCCAAAACAAGAGCTAAACTAGTTGTTGGGGGGGGAGAGACTAATTTATTGGTAAGAATGGAGAGGAGGGTTAATTACAGCATTTGTAAAACTAATGCTTTTCAGTGCCAGTTCTGCAGTTCTACCATAATTATTCTATTGCTTTATTTTGGATACACACAGAAGTAATGAGAATTGTGCTACATGGTAGGGCTTTTAAATAATTATCTGATTGCATTGTATTTCTTTTGTTTGAAAAATGATTGACATATATGGTTCTGTTTCTTTAAATCTATGTTTAAAATATTCATCCCCCGCCCCTCCACCCAAGAATGGAATAATAAGAGATTTTGAATCCCTGGAATTCTGTTATCTCTTTAAGAATAAGTTTCTAGCCCTCTGGGAAGCCACTTAAAATGTATCAACAAATATCTACTGAAATTAAGCTTGCCCAAAGGAAAGTACAGGTAAGCCTATGAGAGATTTGTAGCATCTGGGTGGGAGAACAAGGGCATTTCTCAGCTTTCATTTAAATCAAATAACACACAAAAATGAAACCTTAGATTGAGAAGTACAAAGCAAAAACTTACAGGTAGCCTTCTGACTAGTAGAGAGTAATTTTTAAAAACACTCCACTCAATGGGCTTGTTCAGTGGTTTCTCAATATTTGGCTTAAATATTTAATAGAAAGGCGAGACAATTTTTCTTATTTTTTTCTTCTTTTTCTGCAGACATTTGTATCACCTCTATCACCAAGAACTGACAAAGCTAACCTGTCCTACTGAACCTAAAGCTATGTGGAAGTGAAAAGTTCTCTCTGCCCATGGAAGAAGACAAAGGGATCTTCCATATCTTTAGACATCCTTCTTTATGTTCCTTTCAAATACAGAACTACATTTTTCTCTTTTGTCAGGGTCACGTCACAAGACAGGAAACCTTTAGATTTAGCAATTATGTACCCCTTTTCAATCTATCCCAACCTACATTGACACATTTCATTTCATTGCCTTCCATCATCCAAAGAGCTAGAGTATAGGAATGATGATTTTTGGGGAGGAGGTGGACAAGAGTTTGCCAGTTGAAGATCTCTTTTTCTATCCAAACCCAAACAATGAAGTGCCAACAAAAACAACCCAAATCCTATTTTATCCACTGTCCCATCACTGATCTTTTCTTTAAGCCTGATACTGGTACTTTATTAACATGTTGAATGTTTGCATTTAAACTTATTAGGTCTGAACATGAGATAGCAATATATGTGGGGACAGAGAGTCATGCATCTCTACCTTATGCATGCCTTTCTTTTTCTATTCCCTACCTTCCAACATCATGCAAGTAGAACTGAAAAGAATTTGGACTGTCTTGAGTAAGTAGATATGAAAGGATATGTCTTTGTTGTGGAGATGGGAGAAAACATGCATTGCACTATGCCACCTAAACCCATTGAATTCTCCTGTTCATACATGGGAATATAAGTCAACATAACTGTAAAAAAAAAAGATTATTGACACCATATTCACTAAGCACAATATCCCTAACCAGAAAGTAAAGACTATATATCAAAATCAGGCACATTAAACATTTTAAACATGATAAAATCTTACATAATTAATTCACTCTTTCCAGCATTCAGGTCCTATATTAGCTTCTTTGTTCTTCCCACTATCTACCTAGCCCTTTATCAAAGCATTTTTATTTTTTTAATAATTACAATAATAGAATCACAGTAATACTCTGAAATGAGTCAGTCTTCTTTCTGATATATTCCAAGATTTTTTATTTTTAGTAGCAGAATAAAGGCTTGATTGATTATCTAGAAAAAAAATAAGTTTTATGGAACTAAATCATTATTACAAGATTGCTAATGAGCCATGGGCCTTCACAAACATATTTTTATTAAGGATTTTGCACAGGTGAGGTGAGGTGAGAAGACAAATTACTTCTTGAAACAAATTTGAAGAAGTTCTTCAGCCAAATATTTTTATTAAAATAAACAAAAACGATCAACAGTTGAGCAGCCCTATATTTGAGGAGCTCAAATAACAAGCGAAGCAATTATTTCTTAATGCCACACCACATCCTGAAAAGTTGGTTTGGCGCTTTGAAAACATGAGACATATTGTCATTTCTCAATGCAACCAAATCAAAATTATTTCAATGGTGCAAGCAGAAACTCCAATGCTGCTGTTTCATGTAATTTTTACTGTCTAACAATGGAGTCACTGAGAGTTAGTGGGTGGCCATAGAAATCTTCTAAATAAATAAATCTGCAAGGTTTCAGTCAGAGATTCTTCGCCTAAAGATCCCAGACACTCTTTCCAACTAGCATGCTGACTGGGAAATTCTGGGAGTTGAAGTCCACACATCTTAAAATTGCCAAACATTGTTCTATATGGAACTTTCTGCAGTTTCTGAGTTAAAATATATGTTTGGTGAGTTATATTCAACCTGTTGGTAAGTCTGATGCATGCAACTTAAATTACAAACTTGCTATAGAGTCAGAGGTAATTTGATATAAAAGATAAAATTATTGAAGAAAAAAAATATTCTGAAAATATTTTTGCTTGCTATCGAAAAAACAAAAATGAACTGGAAAGCCACAGAACTGGCTTTCCACAAAGTCTGAAGGTTGATGGATAAACAATATTTTGAAATAACTGGAATAATTGTATGATACATAAAGCAACTCTGTTCACTTAGTCATAAGCGTAAGCAGTTCTCATTCTGCAATATCACACAGATGTTTTTATGTGGATGAAAATGTATTTAGCAGTAAGCTGTTCTCAGATTGAAATGAACTTCTAAAAATATGCTTACAAATAGAAAGGAATATTACAGAAATAACTACATTGCATCAGTGGTTCTAAATTATGTTCTTTCTCACTATTTCAGCTCATTCAGCTAAACATGGAACATTCACCCCCCCCCAAAAAAAATGATTTTCTAGGCTTGATATAAACAGCTTTATATAATTTATAAATACATTTATTTTGGCTTTTAAAACATTAAAGTTGTTATTTCTGTTAAATAATCTCTCTCACTTAAAGTAATGTATCACCATACATAAAGAGCAGAAATAATTAAAATAATATCATATTCTGTATATATAGATGTTACAGATATAAATAAATAATTCTGTTGACACCATAGTCTATCCATATAATATTTGGGGAAAAGTGATTATTCCTATGGACTACTTCCAGATACTCTTTTCCCCATTTATTTTAAAAGTAAATATTAAAATGAAATATGTTAGTAACTTGTTTTTTTGTGTGATTTGTTGGCAAGTGGTCATCAATTATTGAACTTTGGAACAGAACTAAAAGAGATGAAGGTGGAAAGAGGAGAAAAATAGAGAAAGAAAGATTCCCACATAAGCATCACTATAAAATTTCAACTGATTTATTGGACTTTGTCAAAAAAAATTATGATCTCATATTTTTGAATTGTCACTAAAGGCATAATTTAAACAAGGAATGTTGGAACCAAGTTTGCTTTCCAGGTGACCAACATCTATAAGCAAACTTCTTTACTTTGTCACAATAATTTAAAAACAATTTTCAGCACTGTCCTCTATGAACAATATTTTTGATTATTCAGAAAAAATAACTTTGATTAGTATGATGAACATATTTGTTAACCTTAGAGAGTTTAAAAAAAAAAGATTAGAGTGTTCTCTAGGTACACACATTATTTAAAACCAGATTATGGATCTTTTTATTGAAGCTGAACAAAACACTTGGCATATCTTCCCTGACATTTGTTTAGACAGTGGTTCTGTCTGAACTAAATTGAGTAACACTTCTGTCAGCTGTCTTAGACCAATCTTTCATTTTATTCATTAATGCGAATTTGACAGGTACATCAATATTCTGTGCTTTGTGTAATATAGCTCTCATTTCAAGCTGGAATAATAAAGACTTTGGAAAGAAGATTCAAATCGGCAATATTTTTTCTCATGGATTTTTTTCATGCATTGCTCCAACAAGTTAGATGAAATGTTGAAAACAGGATGGCGTACACTACACAGTTACTCACACACAGAGAGAGACCAAAAATAATAATAATGGAGGTAAGGTTGTGTCCTTTGATATTTACATCATGAATTCCAAAATTGATCCAATTTCTCACCCTGGACATTTTGCTGTTTAAAGGAGGGGGGAAATCTTGGCAATTGTTATAGATCATGTCTCTGAATCTTAATGGGAGGGCAAAACTTTCAGATGACATTAAGACTACTTTGAAATTTCAGACAGATGTTGAACTGAGACTTACCTTTTGAATGAACATATGTAGAATTGCAGAGTACCCTGCTTTCTCAAAACAGTTGGCAGAAAGAAGAGAATAGAAAGCAATTAATGTTTTGCAAGAGTTTAGTTGCCTTCTAAAGAAATCCTGCAAATTGTTATTGTTATTATTATTGTTATTTTCATGCTGCCAAATTCTCAATGACTATGGGATTTACAATAAGGAAATGTATGTTTGAATGTTAGCATTATGCTGGCATCATTTAAAATGAATTTTCATTCACATTTCCCTTGATATTTCCTCTTTTCCTTAGTTAAATCTCAGGAGGAAAAGCAGAATCTGGTACCAATGGTAGTTTCTTTTGCAAATATCCTAAGATTTAAAGGGCAGTGGGAGCTTTTCACAAAGCCTGGTTATTTTACAAAGAAGGGAAATATTTTGTTGAGAAATACAGATTTGCCCTGCCCATAATAACTCCCTCTGAAAATCCCTTTCCTAGTAATCCAATTATACTTTTTAAAAAAATCCATTGATGCTACTAGAAGCTTGATTCTATTTGCCATGTGAAAAGTACTTTTAGGAAGGAGTCATGCATTACTGGAACATTCCTTTTTGCAGTGTCAATTATACTTAAAAACTTCAATTGGTACTAACATAACTGCTTTGAAATAAACTAAGTTTTGAATAAGAGAAAGGAATGGAGGTCTTATATCTGATGAAAAGACTCTGGAGCGGTTTCAGGCTTGAGGGTTATTAGTTCCTCACCCATTATTTAAACAAGAGTCATTCAGGAGGCATAACAAAATATCACAAAACAAAATCAAATCAATATTACCTATCAAAATATACTATGGAAAGCTCATTGAAAACTAGCATTTTAAAACTTATTTTAGCTGGTCTATTTTCAGCGACAATCAATTTGAGAAATTCAAAGCAATGAAGAATGACATCTTGCATCTCTTCTGATATCTGGTGCTTGATCATTTAGGAAAGGAAAAAACAGAGAAAAAATATGTATTACACAAATATAAATATCTACTGTACAATAATACATGCAGAATATTGTATAAGCATTAGTAAAAATAAAATGCCACTTGATACAAAAAACAAGTAACTCAAACTCATGATTCAAAAAAGCAGAAACCAAATTTGATAAATTTATCTAGTTCTATTCTGGGGATGCTTCCTTATTTAGCCTAACATATAAATAAAAATTCTAGAGATTTTGCTAGCTAACACAATGTATGTTTCATTGAACAATTTAGTTTATGTTTGCTGTTTAAGACAATGATTTTTCCCAGATACCGGATTCACAGTAACTATATACTTAAGCCATTCAATGAACAAAATGAATCCCAAAATAAATCAGTTTATAATTCTTACAAGGTGGAGCAGTCTCTGGGACATAAAAAGCATAATGATGATCACTAAATGTTGTTGTAAAAAATATTCAGCCAAGATACCATTTAAAAGTTCTTCTCTTCAATAAAGAGAACAAATAAAATGCCTGATATAAAATATTATAGATTTTGTAAAGGCTTCCATTGCATAAAGGTAAAGGTAAAGGTTCCCCTCGCACATATTTGCTAGTCGTTCCCGACTCTAGGGGGCGGTGCTCATCTCTGTTACAAAGCCGAAGAGCCAGCGCTGTCTGAAGACGTCTCCGTGGTCATGTGGCCAGCATGACTAAATGCCAAAGGCACACGGAACACTGTTACCTTCCCACCCAAGGTGGTCCCTATTTTTCTACTTGCATTTTTTACATGCTTTCGAACTGCTAGGTTGGCAGAAGCTGGGACAAGTAACGGGAGCTCACCCCGTTACGCGGCGCTAGGGATTCAAACCGCTGAACTACTGACCTTTCGATCAACAAGCTCAGTGTCTTAGCCACTGAGCCACCGCGTCCCTTTCCATTGCATACTTGATTTATTTTCCTGTTTTCTGTGAAAAAAGGGTGATGATGGAGAATTTGATTCAGAAAAAGTTTAGCTGAAGATCTAAAATTCAGAAGAGCAAATGTAGCATCCCATGGCTCTAACAATTAACAACATACACTTATTCTTGTCTGCAAAAAGATTGTAAAAAATATTGTAAAATCTCCTCCTACTATCAATAAATATAAATGTTGGTATCCTCAGACATATTTTAAGGGTAGATTGTGTGTGGCAAAATAAAAAGAGTAGAGCATTTACAATGCCGTCCTAAATGCATCCAAACCATAATCTTGATTGTTTTATCAGCATAGACCCAGGCAACTAAGATGCTCCTAATGGCCAATTAAAAATGCCCCAATTGAAGCAGATAAAAATATGTTGGGCATGCCACAACTGTTCTTCTGAATGCTGTTGTTAACTGTGCACGAACATTCACAATGGTGTTTACACTTAATACTTTATTGTTGGGCATCTACAAGCCTGACCTCTCCGTGGTGATGTTGCAGAGTGTGCCTTTCTCTATCATTCTCACAAACACAGACTCCCCATTATGAAGTTACAGTGCTTCTTATTCTGAACAAGTAATGAACATTACTTTCCTGAGATCTTTTGTGTATTTCCTATCACGCACTAAAGAAAAGATAAAGATCAATCAGTGCTTGCTAGAAAAAATATACAGTACTTGAAGATAAACTATGATTGAACTGATGAGCTATTGAACTAGCGTCCATACAGAAAAATAAAAATAAAAACATAGTCCAGTTGCCTTTTTAAAAAGCACCTTTGAGACAACCATGACCTGGATGACTGAAAATCTCCATAGACATTTAGTCATTTTCTAAGAACTTTTGTGTGATTAGACTACACTAATGAAGAATTCAAATTAAATTGCACCATAAGCATGGAGACTATACCTTCCCCTTTTGTATTCTACAAGTTCCCAAGTCTCATGTCTATATATTTCACCTAGGAGCTCCTGCAGGTGTATAGCTCTGCATTTCTTCTTGCTCTTCTTGCTACAATTAACATCAACAAGGTAAATGATCTTCCAAATGTATTAAGACATAAACTCTGCAGGTGACATTTATAACATAGGCATTTAGATGAATGGTAGCATTGTTATTATGATGGGAATGCAGATTAAATGAAAAAGGAAAAGACATATCCTGACTGAGCAGTCATACAACAGCCATGAGCTTTGTGTTTGTTAGCCAATGGATGATGTTCACTGCAGAGATAGTGGATTCATAAAAGAGAAATGTTAATATAATGAATTAGAAAAAGCAAACCTTAAGGGTTTGCCGATTAACAATGGTCCAGTAAGCCAAACTTTGTGTCATCTTAGAATTCTCAATGTAATATAAGATGTAATATCATTTATAGTACAGTAAATTTAATACCAATGGATTATTATTATTATTTAATTATTATTAATTATTATTATTATACAATTATATCACAGCGGCCAGTTGTTTCACTGGATTTGGCATTGATTACTAGTCGAGCCCCACCCAGGGGCCTAGGACGTCGTAATGTATTTCCGAAGTATATGTGCAGAACCGAGCAGTGCGGCTTTCTGCATTTGGCTGATGGTGATTATTATTATTATTATTATTATTATTATTATTATTATTATTATTATTATTATTATTATTATTATTAATTATTATTATTATTATTATTATTATTATTATTATTATTATTGTTATTATTATTGTTATTATTATTGTTATTATTATTGTTATTATTGTTATTATTATTGTTATTATTGTTATTATTGTTATTATTGTTATTATTGTTATTATTTATTGTATTTCTATGCCGCCCAACTCCCAAGGGCCTCTGGGCGGCTATTAATAGGGCCAGCATTTCAGTTTGGATCAAGACCAATGGCAGGGAAGGGGAAAGAACTGATCATCTTCCTTGTGGCTGTTATTACCTAAATTCTCTCACTTGGATCAAATGTAAGACATATGGAAAATGTAAATGCTTAATATGTATTGGCTGAGGAACAAATAGACATTCTTACACTTGATTAAATAGAAAGAATGTCATGCTGGAACTTTAACATGAAAAGTGTAGTTTAATCATTTCTTGAATCACTTACTCTTGGTTTCTGAGAGTATACATATAATATAATATGTATAAATTTAATTCACATAAATTTAATAAATGGTAATACTGATACATTCTTTAATTTCCTTTACAAAAAGTGCTTCACAAATAAACTGTCCTTCCCATGTCTACCAGTGTTATAGGTAAAAGTCCTACATTTATATGTGCAAACCTGATTCTTTAAAGCAGGGGTGTAAAACTCGCGTCGTCACGGCGGCATCACGTGATGTATTGGGATTTTTCCCCCTTCGCTAAACTGGGTGTGGGCGTGGCCAGGTGTGACACATCTGGCCCGCAGCCCGTGAATTTGACAGCCCTGCTTTATAGTATGGCACTTAAATCCTTATCCTTCTCATCTTTTTTACTATCTCCTGCTATTGGTATCTTATGATTATATTACTTTGTTGTTTGTATGTACGCTGAGAGCTTATGCACCAGAGACAAAATCCTTGTGTGTCCAATCACACTTGGCCAATAAAGTATCCTATCCTATCCTATCCTATCCTATCCTATCCTATCCTATCCTATCCTATCCTATCCATCAAACAACATGCTAATATACTGTTGCTCTTACTGTTTGGGGAACAGCTATTTCTCACTTTATATAAACACAGTGAAAATTCTAAAACTGTGGAAAAGCGGGTCAGTCAACATACTCATATGCAATAGTGAAGAACCAATCCATAAAGATATTAAAGTTTGTAAGTTGACTATTTTTATTTGACGTACAATCAACAACAAATGTTCATAAAGAAAAAAAGCCTTTCAGTTTTATAGGAAAAGCCAGCACGGTTAGCATGGCAACTATGTAACACATAGAAGCAGCATTTTAATTGTAAATATTTTGGCCTGGACATAGAAACAGAAAGAGAAGAGGCCGGAAAATACCATTTCTGAAAGGCATTATAGTTCAAATGAAACACCAGGGTTGGTAAGAGCATGGAACAAAGGCTCTTCTGCTGATGGTGAAACTGGAATGTACAGGCAAAATTGACTGACTCAGAAAGGTATGGTTTCTAATTATGATTTAAAAAAAAAAAGAACTGCATGCCTAAATTGCACATGGATAGCTGAAAAATATTTCTAAGAAAATACTAGATAATAAAAGCCTTAATTTTAGACAAAAAAAATATGTGAAGCCAAATTTCTCAAACTCGTGTTGCCTAGAAATAGTCAAGAAAATTAAATATCAATGATAGGATGATTTCATGGAAGTTAAAGCTGTTATGTGGGAAACTCCAGACACTTTCTAGATATGATATCTTAGAGGCTAATACTTTTGAATCAATGATTCACTAATTTTAGTTCCATGATTGATCACTGCAATCTAGATCTTTGAAACTAGTTATTCATAGTTGGAGCAGCCAAGTAACTAAATTAGTTAGGATTGGGCCAGGCATAAAACCAGATTGTACATTCACCAGAGAATAATAGGAGAAAAGGACTTTTCCTGGTATCAAATCAATCAAACCAACTCAAAGAAAGGAGCAAGATTTTGTTCCTGGAAACAGGAATTGTTCATTAAGATCAAGGGTACTTAATATTGGTTAGAATAAGAAGAAAGTGCAAAGATACAATTGGCTGGGAGGAAACAGTTCAATGGTTTTCCATTCCCAGTCAAGTTAGGAAATTTGGTGTCTGCACTTAGTGAAGGGAAGGAACTAAAGAAAGGGAAGGAATAAGAACTCTCCATTTGGGGGCTCTCTCTCTCTCTCTCTCTCTCTCTCTCTCTCTCTCTCTCTCTCTCTCTCTCTTGTCTGTGTGTCCATATCCACAACCCATGTATATGAAGCATATTATTATGGTTTGTGCTTTGTTGGATCCATCTATTTATAGTTGATTCTGCTGACTGCTAGCCGTTCGATTCTCACCGGCTCAAGGTTGACCCAGCTTTCCATCTTCCGGGGTTGGTAAAATGAGGACCCAGATTGTTGGGGGCAATAGGCTGATTCTGTAAACTGCTTAGCCTTAGACAGAACTGTAAAGCACAATGAAGAGGTATATAAGTCTAAGTGCTATTGCTATAGCTATTAAAATGGAAAGCTAACCGGTACATGTCAACTTCTTATAGAAGTACAATAACTTCTTTTAATAAAGCCTTGATCTAACATTGTTGCTGTGAGTTCAATTTAGATCTTTTGGTATAGTAACAGAAATAATGGTAGTAGAATTCTATTTCTCTCCCATCTTTATTCCACAGTACATGCTGCCAGTAAAATAGAACATCAAAGGCACATAGGCTAACACAATAGTTTTTAGCAATAAAGGTATTTAATATTTCAAGAACTTAATAATTTAAAAGGAATATTTTAAGATACTGTAGTTTCTGAATGCTAAGTTTTAAAGCAGGAAAGAGCTCCCTCTCACAAGCATTTTTTGCTAGCTGCCAATTAATAGATTACATAGGATTGATTGATCTATCTATCTATCTATCTATCTATCTATCTATCTATCTATCTATCTATCTATCTATCTATCATATTTATATGGCCTCCCATCTCAGAAGAAGTGATTCTGAGGCAGTATACATCAATCAATAAAAACAAGTATATAAAAAATTGTTACAGAATTATAAAAAAGTCATTATTAAAAAAATAAAAAAACACCACAAAAATTAAAATATACACAGATTTAAGATTTGAAAGATGTCCATAAAGCCATATTTAGTGGAAATCCATAGGTAGAGAATGAAGTTCTATAACCAAGAGCTGGCTATGCCATGAGATCTCCTTTACCTTGGTCTCTTGCTAGTGGTCCCTGTTCCTTGCTTCCCTATCCTCCATATCTTACTATCACCATTGATCATATCGGTGCCCGAAGTCACCAAAATTGGGACACTTGGAGGTTTAGCTCACTTGCTAAGCTCCAGCTGCTGCAATCAACACCTAAGGGCCTCTCTTGAGTATTCTGCATCCCACATTCCCATCCTAATGTGGTACTCCCCATTATCCTTAATATGCTTTCCATTGTAAACAATGTTACAGAATGTTACACCCGGAAGAGTCCAATCTGCATTTTTGGTAGTCTGCTAGACCAGTGGTGAAATCCAAATTTTTTTACTACTGGTTCTGTGGGCGTGGCTTGGTGGGCGTGGTGTGGCTTGGTGGGCGTAGCTTGGTGGGCATGGCAGGGGAAGGATACTGCAAAATCTCCATTCCCTCCCCACTCCTGAGGGAAGGATATTGCAAAATCTCCATTCCCACTCCACTCTGGGGCCAGCCAGAGGTAGTATTTGCTGGTTCTCTGAACTACTCAAAATTTCCGCTACCGTTTCTCCAGAACCTGTCAGAACCTGCTGGATTTCACCCCTGTGCTAGACCCTCCACCCCAGTAAGTCTAAATGTATCATACAGTATGAGCTCCAGGAAATCTATCTTGCAGCATTTGCAGATTAAGCAAATGTGAATTAATTAATTATTAATTAATTAATGTGAAAGTGAACCGCTCCAAACTCGATTGCAGAAAATATGACTTCAGCAACAGAGTGGTCAATGCCTGGAATACACTATCCGACTCTGTGGTTTCATCCCCAAACCCCCCAAATTTTAACCTTAGACTGTCTACTGTTGAGCTCACCCCATTCCTAAGAGGTCTGTAAGGGGCGTGCATAAGCGCACCAGCGTGCCTACCGTCCCTGTCCTAATGTTCCCTTTTATTTTATTCATTTCATGTATTCAAATTATGTATATACTTATATATATTATCTAATATGAGATTGACAAAATAAATAAATTAAATTTAAAAAAATTAAATTACATTAAGCAAGATAATGATGTTTAGCTACTTGCCCTTGTCCAGTTGGATATCTAGAACCTGGAATGTGTAGAATAATGTGTAGGCCTTCAGTAAGGTCAGATAACCGTTTATGTACTGCACCTATTTAGTCATATAATGGGATGTTTTGTTTTGTTTTCCAAACCTCTCTTATAATGTAAAGTAATTGATCAGTGAGAAGGTGGCTGGCTGCATATTCATACATCCATGTGATTGTATAAACTGCTCTGTTTAGTGTTCTGAGATGAGGGAGCGGACGAAAGGATCAGTAGAAAATGAAATCCATAATGAACTATCAATGTGGGACATTTAAGCTGCCATTCACAAAAGTAATATTGCACTAAACATGGGATGGGAGGCATTCTAGTAAATTAGAATGGGATGAGAGCTGTCCAGGTGGCTTGAAGGGAATGTTCTAGTAATGTTCATCATGTGGAATCTTTCAGTTGTGGATGGAATGAGTGTTATCCAAGGCCAGGACCATGCAGATTGGCCTTGAACTATTTTAAAGCTCTTTGGCATACATATCCATATTTCCAAGAACCCATCTAAATTATTATCTTTTTTGCTGGTCTAATAACTCGGGCCCCAAAGAAGACTAATGAAAATATTATTTCAGGGGACTTCCGGTTGGCGTCATGTTGGAGAGGGCATGCCGATGAAAACCTCGTAAGGCTTGCTCGGCTTTTTGTATAATCGTGGCCGTGTTAGGCAAGGAACGCTCGTGAAAAGAGCACCGGTGGAGAGGGGAAGCCTCGGAGCCCCAGAGGGAGAAAGGCGATCTCCTGCACGGGCGAGAGGCGCCTTCAGATCGTGTGCGAAAGGGACCGGCCTGTTAATGGCTGGTCGGAAGACGTGACAGCCAGCTGTTTTAGAAGGAAGCGGAGAAGAATTAGCAGCAAACGTATTTGAACTGGGAGAAAAGAAAAGGAGACCTGTTTGGTGAGAAAATAGCCTGAAGGAATGTAAGCACGAAAGCGAAAGCGGGTGCGGACTGAGGAAGCGGCGAATGTAAATTGGAGAAGAAAGAGGTGAAGTAAGTGTTGTGAACTGATTGGAGAAGTGTACGAAGAGAGCCGAGAAAGGGCTGTTTGAACTTTCTGCAGTTGGAGAAACGGAGAAAAAGAAGGTTTCTTTTAAGAGCGGTGACTTGCAGAGGAATAGAAGTAGAAAGATTTGGTCGGGAGACGGAAGAGTGGTACAGGGAAGAGGAATTCTATGAGAGAAGACTGTCAGTGGATGAATGGTGGACAGTGACAGTGCGAAATAGCAGGAAGGAAGATATCTTGGAAGCTTTCGG
>QLTV01001452.1:1228182-1254328 GCA_003457575.1 Thermophis baileyi | reverse complement strand
TATTATTATTATTATTATTATTATTATTATTATTATTATTATTATTATTATTATTATTATTAAACAGTAATAGAAACAGAGAAGATAAGTTGGAGTTAATAAGATGGGCACATTCATAAGGAGATATTACAACTGCATAATGGGAATTTGATGCAGAAAATCTATGGCCCTTGAGATGTTGAACTATAGCTCACATCTTCCATTATCACTGGACATACTGAATAGGGCTTATAGCTATTGGAGTTAAACAATATCTTGAAGTCGCATGATGACCATCTCTGCACTGCAAGTGGATTAAAAATGAATCAGACCATGGACACTAGATAATTAAATAACAGAATAACAGAGCTGGAAGCAAGTGTGGAAGTCTTCTAGTCCTACACCCTGCTCAAGTAGGAGACCCTATACCATTCCAGACAAGTGGCTGTCCAGTCTCTTTTTAAAGGCCTTCAGTAATGGAGTACCCACAACTTCTGAAGGCCATTCCACTGGTTAATTGTTCGCACTGTTAGGAAATTTCTCCTTAATTCTAGATTGCTTTTCTGCTTAATTATATTAGGAACTCACTAAGCCAGGAAATGCCTCCACAGAAAGGCTAAAACTACTTTGATTGAGATTGGCTATAATAATAAAATCTTGCAAGTCTGATTGTACTCTTGCTCTTCTCCTTCTTATTCTTCAGTGAATTAGGCAGGCATCTACCTGCACTGCTTTCAAATGTTAGCTTGTTTTGGATTTTAAAAATGCTTCAACCTTTTCCTGTATATCTCCTTCTAGGCCGGGTGTCGGCAACCCGTGGCTCCGGAGCTGCATGTGGCTCTTTGGGCCCTCTGCTGTGGTTCCCTGTCCCATCAATGGCTGATCCCGCCCCTCGCCCTCCCCTCCCTCACCTGGCCTGGGAAGGTAAGGGCAACGGCAGGGGATGGAGAAATTGACGGGGCTGATTCTCTGACACCTCACTCTTGTGGCGCTTCTTCTGGCCCTTGTTGGTGCTGGGCATCCCTCGGTTGCTTGGGGACACACGCAAACTGCTCTCCGCCCCGAGACACTGGCCTGGCCTGGCCGCAACCGACGCCACCCTTGCTAACATGAGGGCTGGCAGGGTAGGAATGGGATCCAGGAGGAGGGGATGTCGGAAAGGGGGACAGGCCTGCAGTGCCCAGCCATGGCTTTAAGAGGTTCAGGGCAGCAGGAAAAGGGGGCTGGCCCCGCCAAAACTCACATGCCCACCCTGGGGGTCAGGCTCGGAGAAAGCCCTCGTCAAAGATGCTCGCCCGTTAGCCGGTATCCCCCCCCCTGTCTCTATGTCTCTCAATCTGTCTCTACATCTTTTCTCTCTCTCTCGGAAAGCTGTGGCTGGGCCAAGCCAGCAAGCTCTCCTTGGGGTGCTTCTCTACTTTTATTTCTTCTTTTTGGAAATCTGGGCTGGCTGAGGAACGAACGCCAGCTGCGGTGGAGGCTTCCCTTTGGGCAACCGTCCTCCTCCTCCCCCCTCCTTCTTCTCTCATGACCCCATGGCCACATTTTCGCATAAGACAGCCTTTGCCTCCTGCCGCTTCGTGCTGGAGCTCGCACCCTCCGCGCTCAACCGAAGGGCTGTGGGGGGGACGACAAGGCGATGGCTGGAGCCTTAGTGCAGGAGAGAAGCCGTTCCTGTTGCATCCTGTTAAGACCGTCCTTAAGTGAGCGGCCGCCTGCCCCACATGTGCCTTTGCTGCGCTGGTCTCCCCATGTGTGCACACCCTCCCAGCCCCGACATAGCTGGCTAGGGGGTTGCAAGAGAAGAAGGAGAGGGGAGGAGGAGGACGGTCACCCAAAGGGAAGCCTCCGCTGTGGCTGGTGCTCGTTCCTCAGCCAGCCTGGATTTCCAAAAAGAAGAAATAAAAGGAGTAGCGAAGAACCCCAAGGAGAGCTTGCTGTCTTGGCCCAGCTGTGGCTTTCCAAGAGAGGGATAGGAGAGAGAGAGGAGAGAGAGAGAGAGAGAGAGAGAGAGAGAGAGAGAGAGAGGGGGAGAGAGAGAGAGGGAGAGAGGGAAGGAGGGGAGAGGGGAGGGGGGGGGGGGGGGAGGGAGGGCAAGGGGAGGGGGGGGGGGGGGGGGGGGGAGAGGGGGGGAGGGCGGAGGGGGGGGGGGGAGAGAGGGGAAGATAGGGAGAGGGACAGAGAAAGAGACACAGAGAGATACAGAGAGATACAGAAAGGGGGGAGAGGGGGAGAGAGATACTGAGAGAGGGGGAGAGAGAGGAGAAGATATGGAGAGGGGGAGAGAGAAGGGGGAGAGAGAGAGAGAGATACATAGAGAGGGGGAGAGAGAGAGATACAGAGAGGGGAGAGAGAGGGAGAGGGGCAGAGAGACAGAGAGAGAGAAGGGTTTTGTGGCTGGGTAGGCATGGCTAGGGGGTCATGTGACTGGGTGGGAGTGAGTGACATCGAGTTGGCCATGCCCACCCAGGTTTTGTGGCTCCCGGTGTTGTTTTTCTGTGGGGAAATGGGTCCAAATGGCTCTTTGAGTGTTTTAGGTTGCAGACCAGCAGTGGGTTGCTCCAGGTTCGGCCCGGTTCTTAGAACCAGTGCGCCGGCAGCGGGAGGCTCCGCCCACCCACCAGGGATGCTTCTGCGCATGCACCGAAGCATCATGCGTGCGAGCGTGCACACAAACCGTTAGTAAAGGGTTTTAGAACCCACTACTGTTGCAGACCCCTGTTCTAGGCCAACTTCTTTATTCTCTGCAGAACCATACAATTCGTATTCCAACCCCTACATTTGCCAATGCCATCAGCATAATTAGGAGGCTATCTATTACTTGGGCCAAACTAGGCTACTTAAAGTTGAAAGTGATGTATGGAATCCAGCTGCCTGTTTGTTGAGAGTTTGAACATTTGCATTTGTTAGCAACTCTCTCTGCCATCCATAACCAGGATTGTTACTTTGTTAGTGCTTCTTGGAGCACCTGGAACCCAGTATACTTGGACAGAAAATGTAATTGCACAGTACTGGATAATCTGGAATTGATGCTTCTATCCTTTCCATCAAGTACTCCTTATTGAAATTACTTTTTCACTCAAACATACCCATAAAACTTTGTCAAGTTTAATTTATAGGTTAGGCAATGAAAGCATAGAAATAGCTTTGACAAATAACAAAAGAGATTGATAATAGTGATGTTTTTAAAAGATGAGATGGGGTGGGAGGAAAAAGAATAAGAGCAGTGCTCCAAGCAAGACGACCAGCTGTCATTTGAATGGGTAATTCAAAAGCATTTTTAGTGGCAGCGAACAATAAGAAAAATGTTGATGAAGATATTCAAAGAACATTTTGCTTTGCTATCAGGTATTTCAAATATTTAAGCTTGTCCAAGGGGATTCAAAGGACAGCTTGTATTTAGCTTCTGAATTGGCAATGATTATTTCTTTTTTCTTCTAGACATAAAATAACTGCCATACTTATTTGTTGGCTATACTTACTCTGTCTTTAAACATGTATTGAGGATATATCTCATTTAGTGTCCCTACACCTGAGAATGACAAAAATCAGAATCTGCATTGTAGCATTGAAACTTGTCTCTATTTTTTTAAAGTGTGATCCTCTTATCTATTCAGATGCATCTGCCATTGAATTCCGTGGGACTTGCTTTCCAGAAAGCATGTTGACATTTGCAGCCTAAAATATGCATCAAAATTGTACAAAAGTACATTGTTATCCAAGAACATTATGCTATCAATACAAGAGAATATTTGTAGTTCACAGTTGAACTGTGGGTCCTTGGTGTTCTCTGAGCTTGGTTGTTTTTTTGCAGACATTTCATTACCCATCTAGATAACATTATAAATGCTAAAAGAGAATCCCAGCCTAATCTTGGTGAACTACCAAGAACACGCCTGCCAATGCAGCCACTTGTATATAAACAGAGAGCAAACTCCACTCCCTTCTAGCACTTGATGATGTTACCTAGCTGGGTAATGAAACATCTGCAAGAGAACAGCCAAGCTCAGAGAGCACCAAGGACACCACATTGCACAACATATTAAGGATTGTCAATAAATACTCTTAAACCTGGATATGCAGTTTTGGAGGTTATTACTACTTTTCTATGAACTATATCTACACAGAAATAAATATGCTTACATGAAGGATAAATATACATTCATTAAGAAGTCCCTGCCAATCTTTCAAGGTAAACTAGAGAAGAAGTACATGAGTGCAAAACAATAAAATGGAACTTAGATTAGGAACATTTTTTTTTGTCTTATAGTGGAAAAACTAGAGAAAGATGTACTTTAATTGCAATCAGAGGCTGTCTGGGATCTTATATGGTCATTGCCTGCTCCAAGACATTCTGACTGTAGTAAACAGGATGAAATGGGAGTTAACATAGGAGCATGTTGAAAACAACAAAATAAAATGATATTCAATGCTGTCCCTCAAGCCAACTGATAAATTTAATTTGCATTCCAAGTACATCAAGTATTCTTTTCCATATCAAGAAATATATTGCCATCCTAAATTGTTATGAATTTCAATTAGCAGGTGCTCTTTTATTTGTCTGTTCATATTGTAGACATATTTCACTTAGAATATTTCTCATTTTATAACTTGAGTATATTATAATATCCTCTTAAATTCTTATATTCTGTTGTCTGCTAATCAATTCTTATGCATCATTTGGAGAGGCTTGTTAAAACTGTATTATGATATTTAATTTCATTCTTCACTTTAAACTACTCAAAAGATTCCTGAGAAAATGGCTATATAGCTGTGACCATTAAAAAAAATCTATACAGGTATTAAACTGAAAATCAGGTCTTTTTGGATATTACAATTTATTCTATAATCAGTTAACTTATGTTATAATTCCTTATTGTTCACTTTATATGCCAGAATTAAAGGATTTGGGTTTAGGAGAAAATTGCATTTTAGTATTTAAATATTCTTAAAAGTTCGTATTATGGAATTTCTCTTTATTAAATTACACAGTTATGGTACAATCTATCATCATTTGAAACACTAACGATATTCAAATTAACCCCTTGGAAGTAACATAGAGCATACTATTCTCCCCTCTAAATCAACCAAACATACCATCAGCATTTCAAACCAAAGAAAATAACCTTTACATATCTATGGAGATTCTCAGTCATCCAGGTTATGGTTGTCCCAAAGGTGCTTTTTTCAAGAGGCAACTGGATTTTCTGGTTTTTCTTTGAAGACATTTCACTTCTCATCCAAGAAGCTTCTTCGGCTCTGACTGGATGATGGGGAATGGAAGGATTTGCTTGTTTGTTTGTTTGTTCGTTTGTTGTTGTTTATTTTTCTGATGCCATCTTGAGACTGAAAAGATTTTGCAGAAAATAACTGATGGTCCTGCTTTTACCAGAAATACCTTGATCCATCCAAGTGGACAGCAGAAGTATACATTAGTGCAAAATGAATCTGTCATTGTTTGTGGAAGGCATTCCTTTAAAAAAAAACCTTAATTTGAGGAAATATGATATAAAATCACATACATTGCATACAAATTGGGGGTAGCTGTTTCTAAGTACATTATGTATAGGAACTAATACTTAGAAAAATATGTAGTTAAAGGCAATCTAAATATAAGCATTAATACAAATACTATTAGTAGTAAATATAATATTACCATGTTTCCCTGAAAATAAGACCCGGTCTTATTTTCTTTTTGGCCCCAAAATAAGCACCAGGTCTTATTTTCAGGGGATGTCTTAGCCACTTACCTTAGGACCACCGCAGCGATGCCTCCCACACCTCAACACCTGTTGCACTGCTGCCCGACTTCTTCTATGGCAGCTCGCAGCCAGATGCCGCATGGCTCATCGTGCTGGTACCACCGCTCATGGCAGGAGGCTGCATGGCATGTTGTACCATTGCATGCGTGAGCGGCGGCACTGGCGTAACAAGCCTCCCAGCATCCAGCCGCAAGCAACCTCAAGTGGCTGCAAAAGAAGTCGGGCAGTGGCGGAACAGGTGTTGGGGTGTAGGAGGTCTGACTGTGGCGGTCCTAAGGTAAGCGAGTGTAGGGTGCATGGGGCAGCTCCACCCCACCCATACCCACACCCTAGCTTGATTTTTACACCTGTGCCTCATGCCACCTCGTACAACCAAATGGTGGACGGGGCTTAACTAGGGCTTATTTTGGGGTAGGGCTTATATTAGGCGCAGGCGTGAAAATCAGATTAGGGCTTGTTTTCAGGGTAGGTCATATTTTTGGGAAAACATGGTAGTAGTAAATATTTACAACATTGCATTTGTAAATCTCTTCCCTTTAAAATACCACAGTTTAAAATAAATTTAAAATATAAATATTTTGACGATGCATATATTAAAAATCTATACAATTCGCTGACAGATTAATAAATATACGGGACTGTGGTATACCATATATATTCTAAACTACAGACTTTAATTCCCATATTCATCTATATGTCACTCTAAAATCTGTCTCCACCTCCTGAAAAATAGTCAAAGTGAACCTACTGTATATTTGTGACCTATTAAAAGATACAGCTATTTTGTAGCAGAATTTCTATTAATTTTTAACTAAATGGTTGGCAATCATGATTTGCTATAAGAAAAGTAATGGATTAAAGCATTTATTAATTTCTGGTTTGGATTGAAAAATGAAATGAAGGAACTTAAAAAATTTATTACGATTGAAAATGTTTATGAGTATACATATTCTATCAATTGAATCTGTTTTAAGAATTATGATGAATTATCCCAAAAGTGCTTTTTTTTCCCCAAGAGGCAACTGGACTTTCTGGTTTTTCTTTGAAGATGTTTCACTGCTCATCCAAAGGAGCTGAAGAAGCTTCTTGGGTGAGAAATGAAATGTCTTCAAAGAAAAACCAGAAAGTCCAGTTGCCTCTTGGGGAAAAAAAGCACCTTTGGGATAACCATGACCTGGACGACTGAGACTTTCCATAGACATATGATGAATTATGATCTTGTTCTTGAGATACATGAATTTCTCAAATTTGAATCTCTGCTTATTTAGCATCTATTTAAACATCTCTTCTGCCCTGTTTTATACCAAGTTGCCATTTTTAAATTCATTCATAAAAACATTCATAAAGATGTTTGATTGAAGTGTTTGTTTGCATGTTTCTTTAAACTTGCAACTAAATATAGAGACAAAATAAAAATTTAGAGAATTTTTATTCATATTTACTGCAAAGCTGAACTCAGAATAAAGAAACTTTTAAATGGAAATTAGTTCTTCATGGTGGAAAAAAAAGCCAGAATAATGACCTAGATTCTCGTGCCACAGTAGCCCTATGCAATACAGAGAATTTCAGCTTGCTTTGTTCAGTATTCTAAATAATCAAACATTGCATTCCACTAAAAGTAAAAATCCAATCCTAATAAATAATGGGATGAAAATATAACAGCAAAATACAAAGAACAAATACATTGGGGAAATTTAGAAAGCAGATTATGCTCAACCATTTCATCTTGTGTGAAGCAAAATACTTAGTAACAAAAGTGAGTCTTAGAAACCAAAGTGTTTTTTTCAATTGATGATCCAATTACACCAAAATAGAATATCTGTAAAGAAGAAGGATTATGGAGAATGGGAATCTTACATTTTCTTTATAAAAAATGAAAAAGGTAAGCTAGTTTTTATTCATAACAAAGAGGGGAATAACACCCAAGCATCTGCAGTGTTTATTAAATAACTGTTTTATAATTCTCACAAGTAAAGTATTTGGCAATCTGTATTATGACAGAAAAGCCAATTATAAGCACTATGAAATCTGCACATACCTAGGTACAAACAAATGACTGACAGAATGAACGAGATACCTAAGAAGCTTGAACCTAGATGATCCTTCTCAAGAATAATAGAAGTTAATGAAAAAATGAGGTGTAAACCAGGACATTGCAGGGAAAACCAAAAAAATTGGACATCCATAACTTTATAGGCTTTTGCTGTAGATACAAATCTAAACAGTTTCCTAATCTAAAATATCTGCCAAGAACAGTGGGCTCCCAACAGTGGGCTCCCATTCTAATTGTTCAAAATCTAGTTGATGAAATGCTGTTTGGCCAGCATGGAATCTCAGTCAAATTTTGAATGGAATTCCTAGCAGCTGCGTTTGGAAAGAAAACACCTGAGGAATCTCTAACAAGGATGAAAAAAAGCCTGCTGCATATGGGGGGGGGGGAACTACCAGCTATTCACCTACTTTGCTGAGCATAGTAGACCTAATAGCATAAACTTTGAGTATATACCACTAGTATAATGATCTGTCATCCCTTTCCTTCTCCTGTTCTCTTTCCCCCTCCCTCCCTCCCTCCCTCCCTCCGTATCTGTATTTCTTTTATCTATCTATCTATCTATCTATCTATCTATCTATCTATCTATCTATCTATCTATCTATCTATCTATCAATCATCTATCTATTATCCATCCATCCATCCATCTCTATCACTTTGTATAAGTATTAAGGAAAATGGTCTAAGTTCGTAGGCAAGTCATTGAGTTACAGAAATAAAACCTTTCTTCCATTTTTTTTTTAATTGAACAAGGAAGCAAAATTTACTGGAACAGGTTTATAATTAAATACATGAGAAGAAGATATGAATTAAATACCTATTTTATATATTGCAAATTTAGATGTGCACAACCTTTTTATCTAGATAGTTGGATCTGTAACTTATATTTTCTCCCACATTTCTTTAAATATTAAATTTTTAATAATAAACAAAAATGTTTATGAAAAAATGAAACAGAACAGTTTTTACAAACATTCCTAGTATAAAGTGCCAATTCTGCTTTAATTTGCCTATTTCCGTTTTCTTACCCCTTCTCAGAGTTGTAGATTTAGATGAAATATAAACTAATTTCATTAGACTATTTTCAACTAAAAGTTATAATTTAAGGGATGCTTGGTATATCTATGTAAATTCTGTTATGAACTAGGATTATTTTCAGTTCTGAGAGAGTGAACCGGAAATTATTGAGTTGTTACAAAAAATATTAGTCTTTTATTAGGATTATTAAAAGGATTAATTGTTCAAGAATATATAGGTAAATGTATTTGTGTGTGGTGTTTTTAATCTCATGCCCTTAACTGTGTGATTTTTTTTTCTCTATTTTAAAAATCTCATTGACTGAAAAATAACACAAAAGAGGTTATGTCAAAATAACAGAGAGTCTATTCTTACACAAACTAGTTTTTGGAATTCAAGGTACCAGTGATAAATTATACAATCAATGGTTGCATTCACCAATATAACTGTGGGAATATATGATATGATCCTTTTTATGAGAGATGATAGCAACCGGGCAGAGATCAGGCTTTTATTTCAAAAGTGCTTTATTATAAAAATATGTACAAAATAATCTGAGCCATTTTAAACCTTATCTCTTTACAGTCCTAAGGATTTGTCTTTTTTCTATTTTGACTCAGTTCCTTTTAGTTAGACTTCAGTTTTTAACCTTGAAACACACTCTCTCTCTCTCTCTCTCTCTCCCTCCCTCCCTCCCTCCCTCCCTCCCCCCCCCTCTCTCTCCTTAACATCTTTCTCTATCCAAATACTCTTCCTGTTCTCACTGTTCTCTGATTAACTTAATTAACTTTTTTTTTAAAAAAAAACCTTGTACTGTTTTATAATTCAGCTCTATCTTTTTATCACTTTTACTGTCTGTGCTCTCCTCCCCCCCATCCCCTCATTCTCTAGAATGACCTATCTGGCTTCTTCCAACTTTTTCCTTCAATCACCTGGGTCTGAGGCTGATGTTCACAAAATAGGACAGCAGTCACTCTTCGTATGTTGACACAGCACTATTCTACTGTCTCTTTCAGTTTTCACTCTTTTTCCAATGGCAAAGGTTCCATATGGGAATTGTCTTCTAGATTAATTCAAGGATGCCATTTTTGCCAGCTTCCTACTTCTTATTCCAGTCCCTTAGAATTCACAGAGTGGTTTCACTTTTCCTGGGATGAACAGTAATCATCATACTTAATGGCTTCTACATACCAAAAATGTGGTGGAACTGAGAAAAAAAATGGCAAGATTTCCTTCCATCCTTCCAGTCCTTTTCTTTTCACAAAATCTCAGAGACTGTAGAGACTGCTGCGTTACTGATTACAGTTTTCTCAATCCCATTTTAACTACAACCTCTACTCCGACAGATATCTTTTTTCTACAGACCACCACTTTGTCATATTTCTCTTTGGACTTTCTTCTAACATCTGACATGCTTGCTTTCTGTCAACTTCTGTGATCTTGGTGGGGGTTTTTGTGTGTGGGGGGGTGTTATTGGAATTATTTTTCTTTTTTCCTCAATTTCATTTCTTTATTTTCTGAATCATCTCCAATTTTTGTCATTTGAGAGCTGTCATGCAGACCATCCCCTTCTCTGATTAGCAGCTGTCCTCCAACTAGTTCTCAACTGTCCCTTTTTTAATATCTCTGAGCTCCCATCCCTCTCTGGGTTCATCTTTGTGCTGCAGGACATGCACAAATGCTAAAAAGTAGCTAATCATCTTGGTGAGAGACAGTCAGAGAATGTCCTTTCATAGAGTATAAAGTCCAAAATGTAAGTGCCTAATCCTTAAATGCCACTGGGATTAGTTTATGACTTCTTCTTTTTCTCCTATCCACATGGAGCATGATTTGATTTGATTTGATTTGATTTGATTTGATTTGATTTGATTTGATTTGATTTGATTTGATTTGATTTGATTTGATTTGATTTGATTTGATTTGATTTGATTTGATTTGATTTGATTATTTGATCTGAGTGGTTACCCATCTCACCTAAGTGATTCTGGGCAGCTCTGTTAAATGAATCCCATAAAAATGAATATACAAACATATGAAACCATCAGTAATCACTTTAAAATATTTGTAGCTCTTATAATACTGATACAGCATTCATGTGGTGGAATCTCCAGTTAGAGTGGGGAGAGGAGTGAAAGAACTGGTGAGCTTGGAGTCCTTGCAAGGAAGGAATCAATGGAGGCCAAACCATCTCCTCTCCCTGCCCAGAATTCCTGAAGCCTTTATCTGGCTGTTCCCAAGAGAATGTAGTCAATTTGGCAACATTCTTGTAAATAGGTAGGCAAAAATAAAAAGCAACTCTAATCAATTTACGGTGTTGTTCTGATTCCTTGCACCTGACAGTTGATGCTTTTAAAAATGATTCACATGGTCATTAAGTATAAAATCAAATACTTGTATTCCATTGTGATTGTAACTGGAAATAGTCTATTGTTTTCAGGTCCTTACTATTTCTTCATGCAGAAATCATAAGGGATGACCTCTACCATACACTCCCAGTTTGTGAGATTAACATATTGCCTTGTGCAAATTCTAATTACAGATTTACGATTAAAAATTTACATTGATTTCCTAGGTTTCCTTGGCATTATCATGGAGGTTGTTGAATGTGCTGAGAAATTTACTGTAGGTCTCAGATCACATAAAAAAATAACTGCTTTCAATATTTTCAGTAATCTGAATCATAATGGGATTGTGTTCTCAGATTGCAGTGGAATTGATAAGCATCCTGGTCAATATTGGCTTGCAAAAGAATTGAAAGAAGAGATGAAAGAACACATAATTATCCAACATAAGTAGAACCATCCTAACTAATTATTTCTACAAGTCCATCTCTAAAACTCCATTGTGCAGAAATGATGAAATGGAGATGGAACCCAATTTTCATACTTCCTACATGACCAGTGAGATGCTTGGGCTCAGAGATTTCCCAGACAGTATTATAATTTGAGAAATATAGGCTAAACTCATAATCTAAATGGTGAAGTATTGTCTTCTATGCAGCAGTTTGGAAGGTGTGACAAGGGCCTTCAGCTACTTGTCTCTTGTGTGTGAATTGGCTAGAAAGGAAGCTAGCTTAAGAAATCTTTGTCTGGATTTTGTGAGGACAGTGTTGAGAATATGGCTGCCAAATAGCTGACAAGTCCCTCAACTACATCTGTACTTTTCCTCCTGTGTGAAAGCCTTGTAATTTGGGCTACAAGGGGGAAATTGCCAGAACACTTCTCAATTTCACCTAATTAAAAATAAACAAAGACACAAATGGCCAGGATTTCAGGGTTCCTCTGCTGAATAGACTATATTAGAATATATTAAATAGAATACAATCAATATTTCACAATTTTATTATATTTCATGCCTTCAAATTAGTGCTGACTGCTGGCAACTGCCTGGACTTGTCTCTCTAGTTTTCTTGGCAAGGTATTTTGGACTTGTTTGCCTTCTTCCTAGGGCTAAGATAGAGTATCTCGCCTAAGGTCACCCAACTGGTTTTGTGCCTAAGGCAGGATTAGAACTCCCAATTTCTAGCCTGGTGCCTTAAACACTACACCAAACTAGTCTCACCATTTCTCTACTGTAACAAAACCTAAAACATCCAGGCTTTTGTGGCAGGTAACCCAACAGCTCAGAATAAAATGGTTGTAGAAGTCTGAACAGAATAGAAACAATTATTTTAGGCAGAATGAAACAAAGCAGGTGGACCAGATTGTCCTCCTTGCAGTAGCAGGGCATAAAAACACAGTTTTTGATGTGGAGCAAAACACCTCAGGTCCATGTTGCCTTTCAAGCAGGCTAAGAGCAGGCTTAGGATGATATCATTTGTTTCTTCTCTCCCAAAAGAATCAGTTACCTATCTTCAATTGAGGGTAATTGGGACCTGCAGGTCAACTCAAGAATTCTATGACATCCAAATGAATTCTACTGCATCTCTAACTTTGCATATACAGCAAGCATTGAGTTAGGCATGTAACATCAGTCATCATGTCTTCATAAATTGGGTTGAAAGAAGTTGAAAATAAATCTGCACATAATACAAAGGGAAAGTGACAAAATGTTCCCTATACTATTCTTATCTGCAGCTAAGAAGTGGTGAGGGAAGGTGGGGAAAATCCCTCTGAGCTCTAAGCACTGTAAACAATATTTTGTTTAGACATTATGAAAGAAATACAACAAAGACTAAGTACATAATATGTTCTGCACTGGAAAATGTTAACTCAAGGTGGCGTCCATCCAAAATTTCTAATTTATAAATGTGGGTACTCATTCAAACAATGGTCAGTCAGTGTCTGTTTTTCAAGTAAATGTTACAACTTTCAAACTTGGCAAAAGGCAATAAAACACTGTTTAGCACTGCTGTCTAAACTAGAGGAAAGTAATCAGATGTTTAACAGTCCATCACAACACTACATAACAATTTAGGATAGTGAGCCAATAACAAAGTGTCTGATTCAACACTATCCTATGCCAATTTTATGCCAGCACTGCTCTAAAGATTAGCCTGAAGTTACAATTGCAAAGAATTGCTGCAGCAGGGTTTTCCCCTCATTTAGAGACATAAAAATCATTGGGATTAAAAGGAGAACTTGGAAACAATACAAGAACCCATTTTCATTTTTATAACCCTAATAATTACATGAGTCAGAGTTCAAATGCTATGTGAGTTGCCACCTTGGAGGAGCAGCCTCTGCTGAGTTGGATTTCAAAGTCTGGAAGAAGCACAGAGGTTTTTTTGATCATCTGGACAAATTACATCAGTGCCAACTCTTTGAACTGGACAGAGTTCCCAGCTTCAAGAGGACTGTGAGTTCAGGAAGCCAAGTTGTGTGCTGAACTGATCCATCCAAAAAACTCTGGTGAACAGCTATTGATGGAGTTTTGTTCCCTTCTTCCCTTTCTCCTTCTGTCTTCCGGAGGTTGGATCTACCATCATTCCTCATCAACTAAGTATATGGAAGTTTACAATCATCCTTCTTATCCTTCCTCCTTTCTAAGTGATATTTACATACAAGCTGATTTTGCTTTTTTCCCCATACAGTAGCTGTAAATTACATGGAGATTATCGGTCCTCTTTTTCCTTTCCTCTCTTTCACTGAACTCTTGACATCACAATGTAAAACTAATGCATCTCTCCTCTTTTTTATTTCTCTCTCTCCCTCTTTTACACATGTAAATATGCATGAAAGGCTGAGTGTGTGTTGAACTTGCTTTCTAGAATTGGTATTATGTACTGCGTTTCATCATTGTATCCGTGGATATTTCTTTGCATCTTGCCACTCTTGTTTTAAAGTTATTCCCCACAGACAGCTATTTCCCCAATGATGTTTATTTCCTCTTTCATTGGTATTACCTATTCACTGGGTGCTTTGCCTACCTTCTTTCATGTTCAGACTGTGGTTGTTCATCACACTCTTTATTATATTTAATTAGGGGGAATCTGTCAGTGGCTTCAAAAAGGTGAACACCCTGGGTGAATCCCAACTCTCTTCAAAAATGTACAAACATTCAATGCATATTTATTTATTCATTAAATTTATATGCTGCCCATCTTGTCATCCCTTTCTTTATTTAAAAAGGGCAGTGCTTTAATCACCCCGTTGTGCTCACCATGTTGAAATAAATAATTGTCACTTCAAATACTCTTGTTTTTAAACACTTTCTTCTCACTGAAAAAAATATATTTGCTTAATGAATAAATGATATTCACTGTCTGTTATACCCCATCACTGAGTGCTTCATGAAATCTTTTACACGCTTTCATTCTGTCGATAAAATTCAACCTTTTTCCCTGAAGCATGCATGGTCACCATTTCTGAAGTTCAGATGTGTTTTAGGTTGCATCGTTTTTTAATTTTGTTTAATTAAAAGATGGTGCTTGAAAGCTACGTAACAAGCTTAGGCTGAAATCTTGTTCCTACAAACTCTTCTTCATGGTTATACAATGGAATTTCATCCTTTTTTTCACAGAAGAATGAGCCAAAATATGAATTAACTGTTACTGACTTTTTTGGGTGAACTTGTTACCTGTTTCTCAACTTTACTGAGCAGATGGAATGCTGATAAATATTGGGGTTTTTTTTAATTTGAACATATTAGAATAAACTTTTACTATTAGTGATAACAACCTTTGCTAACCGCAATACATTTTACATTTTAGTTTTCTGGACAAAATCTCTACAAACTGTATATACTCTTATTTGCTAAACTGTCCCTTTTTTCTGCCACTAGTACATGTCGTCGTCTTCTTCTTCTTCTTCTTTTTTTTTGTACTTTTAGATTTTTCTATAACCATATTGGCTTCTTCTTCTGTTATCATTAAAAAAAACTTAGTTGCATTTTCTGATTGGGCTGTTAGTAACATCTTTTTCAGGCGCATCTGTCACTCTTGAGCAAGTTTTTCCATTAACTTCTGCCACTGAATCCTATTTTTTTATTTATTTAGTCACCAATCTCCTCCATAAGGTGACTCTGGGCAGCTTACAGGTTATAAAACAAATAGAAAAACAAAGTGTAGTAAAATATGAAAACTATCCAGATTAGAATTCTAATTTGAAACTAAGTTTATTCGTTTCCAATTTGTCTACTAAATTTTCTCTATTGGTTAGGATAAAAATAAGGATAGCTGGTCTCGGATTGCTTCCTTTACTCAGAATATTTTTTCTACGAGCCTGGTCAGGAATTTTCATGCTGATTCCAAATAGGATATTATCTAGGATGCAACTATTAGTAGTTATTCTTGTATTTATTGTAATTTCTCAAGTTCTCAAGTACTCAGATACTGGATCCTCTTGAGCCTTGAGCTTGTCCTGTTAAAGTGTCAGTTCTCACAAATAATAATTTCACCAGTATTCACCTAATCTAATTGCCCCCAAAGACCTCCAATGTACTAGTAGGCTATCTTTTAATGTGAACAGTATGGCAATATCTAGACACCATGTGTAGGGAGACCATTTGAGTCTGAAACCTCCTAAAGTCATATACTGATAGGCCATTTTTCCTTTCCTATCTATAATTTGCCAGAATGTCAAGATTGTCATCTATATGAAATACATTTTATGGCTACATATCAATCAGTACCGAATAAGAATGGCATATTTAGTGTAGCACAGCATATCCCGGAGATCATTGTGATATTTCTGATGTGATGACTTCACATTACCCTCATTCTGACTTAAAAAAAATATGATGGGAAATTGGTAAAATGTAAAATGCAGAGATTTGGTTGAGTTCTATTTATCTAGAATATCAAAATTGGATATAATCCCCCTAACTTCTGTTGGGCAGAGATAAGAGAGGGGGAAGGATAGCATAACAGCTTCACAATTCTCTAGGAAAGGTGATTGAATCAAAGTAAAAAAAAAAAGATCCCATTCCAAATTAAAATGACAAACTTTCAAAAACTTTTTCCAAAAATAAGCCCCTATCTTTTCACTGGCTTTTCTAAAATGCCATAGCCTTCCCCTTATTGACTTTGGAGGGAAACAGGAAAAAAATGATATTATGATATATGAGGATTAGAATAAAAATAATAGATTATTAAAAAAAATGTAAATAAAGTTGTAATCATAGAGTAAGAGGTTATTTCATATTTACGCTCATAACTGCTATAAAAGAAAATTGGAAGTAACTCCTTTATATATTTTTTCTTTTCTTTGATATCTGCACCTTTGCTGTTTTCTCTTTCTTTCATTATTATTCTTTTTTTCCATTTTAAGGATTAGTTCTTATTAGCTTTTATATTATAATTATAATAAAATTTTATATTAAAAAAAAAAATAACATGTCATAGCCTTATGCTTTGCTGCCACTGAACACTGGCTTTTCAGAAGTGCCAGGAGGGCTGGAATACAATTGGCTAGCTTAATTCCTCCTAAAGAGAATTGTCTCATCATTGGCAGGAATTCTTTGTCCAGTTTGATAGATAAGATTATATATAAAATTATAACCTATCCAAATACCTCTGCATTACATAGGTAGAGTATAAGTCCCTCAATCAAATACACCTGTATTCAGAACAAAAGAATATTATAACACGGCAAATCATTTTTACAATAATGTTTTACAGAGATAACATCAAATTCCACTTGTAGATTTTAGATACAGAAACAACGAGAGCCAAATATATTTGCTCATTCAAGTTCTTGAATGGGACAAGGCATCTCATCCAGGGCATTTTGAATACTTTTTTTTTATTATTACATCAGGTGCAGCCAAGTAATAATTGACTATTCCACCCCCAAGCCAAAACAATACAGTTAATTTTATCTCCTTGGGATTCTACCATCTCATTTACCTATCTGTATAGACTTAGAGTTTCAAATGGATTATGCTTAATCTTTTAAATCCTCCTTCTATTCCTCAAAGCCCCATTGTTATGATAAGATTTTGCTAGAACTAAAAAAGAAATGTGCAGCTGGATTTAAACTTAATCATGCTCAGAAAGGACCCATTGAAAGCAGTGGAACAAATTAATCCTGTCAACAGAATTGCCAGTAACTTCAATAGGAATTCTCTAAGGGTAATTTAAATTTGAATTTCATGTTCTGAATTGAATATCAGAACATGAAGCCAGGAGTTTAGGTGAGCCATTTTTAAAAGACGATGGATTGTTTGTTATGAATACATGGGCTGCCTTGGACACGGTATGCTTTAATTGCCGTTAGATTATTTTGTTCATGGTTTTAGCTGGTTGTTTGCCACACAGAGTCATATAAACAGGTAGCCATATAAATGTTTTAAAAGTCTTCTTAAATTCTAAACTGTGCCTGGAAGATTTATTTATTTGTTTGTTTGTTTGTATCTTGCCTTTATTATTTTAACAAATAACTCAAGGTGGAGAACATATCCAACACGCGCTGCCTTAATGAGATCTGCACAGGGCTGCAGAAGCTTTCTGTAGTGTTCAGAAGCTTCTGCACCACTATGCAGATTTTGTTAAGGCAGCAAAATGAAGCAGTTTATATGGCAGCCACCATTTTGTCCCAGCTCACAAGCAGGTAGGACAAAATGGTGGCAGCCTTTGGGTCATCTCCACACAGTCCAGGGATATGCGGACTACAGTACCTTCCTTCCCCAGAATGAAGTCTGGAGAGCTTCAAAAGATAAATGAAATGAGTGATGGGTGTTTGGGGAACAGACCTAAGTGTTGCAGGGTCCCGGTGAGATAGGAAAGAGAGGCAGGGGATGCTGCAACATCCCTCTGGATGGTTGTAAAGGCAAATGACCACAGGGGCGCTACAGCTGTTGTAACTTTGAAACTGGGTCACATGTAATTTTGGGGTGCCTGTTGTAACTTTGAATGTTCTTTAAGTGATCTGCTGTATCTTGACGTCTATCTGTATTGTGCCAAAGCCAACCAATTTCCTTGACCGCAGCTGTAAGTTTGTCAGCATTTCAAGTTATGTTAGGAACTGTCTTGTCCAGAATGATACTCCTCATCCTGTCAATCAGATAAATTCTTACCTATTTTTTACGGTTTGTAAATTTATCTACTACTTTTTTTCTTATCTCATTCACCCGTGTTCTTAACTGTGGAGTGTTCTCTGTACTGTGTTGCTTGCTTGCATGCCCTACCATTCTCAACTATAATGTAAAATAAATTTAAAAAAATAAAAAAGTGTCTGCTCTAGACTTTTCTTTTGATTAGAAGTGGAGCAGAAGGGAGACTTTCTATGTGATTGTCCTGACACCTTGGAACTTGTTAATTACAGTAGGTTCCTTCAGCCTTATCATTCAGGAAAACACATTTTAAATGGACCTATGACCTATGCCTAGATGATAGAGAATAGGTGGTCATCTTATTCTAGGTTTTTTTTGGGGGGGGAGGGTGTCTGTGTCAGTGTGTGCTTGCCTTCAAATCAGAGTTGAATCCTGGTGACTGCCTGGACAAGTCCTTGTCATTTTCTTGGCATGATTGCCTTCTTCCTAGGGTTGAGAGAGATTGACTGGTCCAAGCTCATCCAGATGGCTTTGTGTGTAATGTGGAACTAGAACTCACCATCTCTTGCAAACCCTCTCTTATTGTATCAGACTTGTTCTCTAGTCTTGAAGGATTGTTTTATTGATAGGATGAGAGGTTGATTTGGGGGAGATTATTTTTATGTATTGATTTTAATACTAACCAGAATTTTCTGACTGGACTGGTGTTTAAAAATCTGTAAATCAATCAATTGATCATCACAAGCCCATACAGACTGCTTGTTTGGATACAAACTGCTTTGAGATCGAAAGAGTTGCCCTGGTGATTTATGGGGAGTATATACCAAAGAGGTAAGTTTACTGGTGCTCTTCTAATTCAGCTTTCAGTATCAATGTGTGTGACATTCCTGTTGCCCACAAAATCTGATGCCATGATTATCTGGTTCAGTCTTTAAGATTCCACAAATCTTTTTCTTGTTTTTCTGCCACATGCAGCTACCCCTCTGGAAATTGCTGCTTCACAAGGTTGTTGAGGGATTATATTAGATAAGGTTTGCATCACACTTTGCACAGCTAAAAAGATCTATATAAATGGTAAACAGCAGTAATAATGGAGCTGCCAGGCTCCAAACTTTCTATAGTGGTGCTCTTTTTTTAATAGCTAAGTTATGCTTGCCCGTCTCTCAAGGTGAATAAGGCATACTACACTTTTTTTTAAAAAGAGAAAAAAAAACTCTTTTTCTGATGTATTTTTCAGGAGCAAGCTTTGTTTTCTTTTCTTTTTGTTCCATACTTTTTATCACTAAGTAAGAAGATATTTATGCTAAGCAGTAAAATAGTTCCCAGCCTAGCACGAAATTCAGTGCTAAGTAAAAAGATAAAATGTTGCCTGCAATCCTATGCATGGTTGTGTTGTTTAAATCAAACCATTCATTATCAGATATTCTTCATGAGATTTAAGATGTCTAGATTAGAGAGCTTGATGGTCCATGGGAAGGGAGTAATGGAAAAACATGGTGTCAGAATCCCCACCCCATCAACTGAAGATCCCAGGAATACCTAGGAGTGTAGACTCCTTTTCTTCTTCTCATACATATTTAAAAACAGCCTGGAGCTTTATATCTGTTGTGGCCTGCCAGCTGCCAGCGCAGAGCAGTGAGAAGAGATGAGCAACAGAGGACAAGGAGTCGACTCGGAAAGCAAAGCACACATGGATGCTGAATGGCCCCACCCTGGCTGGGGAATAAATAGAAGGAAAGAGGAGTGGTTGTCGTAGGAGACAACAGTTTGAATTTCTGAAGATTTTGCTCATTGTGTTTCATGCCACAAAGACTGCTTGCCAGAACTTAATTTGCAGCCTTTCGGCTGGGAGCTCATGGCCTTGCAATTATCACAAGGAACTGATAAAGTCTGTTACTGCAGTTAACTCCTTGAAGGACTATTGCCTGGACTTTTCGGTGGGTGAATACAATTAATTCACAAGAGGTAAATAAAGAGGGGTTTTTTGTGACAAGGAGTCTGTTTCTTGCTTCTGCTAAGGCTGGGTCAGAACAATATCCTGCTTTCTAGCCAGGTGCCACCACACCAAACTGCCCGTCTAATGAATAGATAAGCCTAACAGGATTTTTGACCAGGATGGTCTACTTACTGGGTCATGCAGTTTCATACAACTAAGAGGTAGATCAAACTGACAAGGCCGTTCTCCTAACCTAAATGCACTGTGTAATGAATGGTGCTTTCTGTTACCAGATCATTCTGTAAGCGTAAAAGATTATTTCCTCTAATGCCTACTGTATGTCTTTTCCTGGGTTCTCCTCCATTTCATTATGAAGGAATCAATTTATTGTAATCTAGAATTGATTGAGAGTTGGGGAATTGTATTTGTATTGGACCTCCAAATTATTTGTTAGCCCTGCAGGCTGGTCCTGCCATCAGTGTTATATATCGTAGTTTGAACTCTTGAATAAAAAGCAGAAAATACATCTATCAACTAAACAAATCTGTAAAATAATTATTTTAGACTGAAACATTTAACATTATGTTGATCAGACAATGTCAGGGACAGGCAACGAGACCCACATGTGCAGAATTCAGGTTTGCTATTTTATTATATTCTGCCTATTATACAGGGATCTTCATAAACTGCCAGCCTCAGCCTGGAAACAGATAGATAAGGCTCTGTGGAGCTGAAAGGGGGTCAGTTTAGTTCTCTTGCCACTGTGCAAGCACTCAAGGCTAATTCCATGCTTGAGGCCTTCTACCGCCCGATTCAGAAAATATCATGATAGAAAAATGTTTTGTTCCCGTAACTCTGGCTAAAATTCAGAGTATTGTTAAAATGGCTTTATGTAAGTTGAGGATGCATAGGCTATATTCTATTATTTACAATCTATCAGAATGTAGATCATGGACTTCTTTCATGGTGATAGTTAAATGATAAATCTGTACCTGATTTGCTGGTGTCAGAGGTGGGTTCCTCCCAGTTCAGACCGGTTTGCCCGAACTGGTAGCGACCCGCTGGTGACGTCACGATGACATCACGGAGCAGGTTCAGTCGGTACCAGTCCGTGGATGCCGCCATCTTTTTTTTGAATTTTTATTTTTTTATTTTTTTGGAAATTTTTGGAATTTTTTCCAGGTTTTTTTCTTCTGCGCATACGCAGAAGCCGAGTTTCCAGCACTGTGCATGCATTGCCATCTTGTTTTTGGCTTTTTGGGGGGGATTTTTTTTATTTTTTTGCACTGCACATGTGCATGTGCGCGAAGCAGGTGCGCGGCGCGGGAGGAAGCGAACCGGCAGTGAGGTAAGTTAGAACCCACCCCTGGCTGGTTTATACTGCTCATCGTCTAATTTAGACTTTTTTTTTCTTTAAACAAAGTGGTAAGAAGACTTTCAAGCAATTTGGCCAAGTATTTTGATGATGTTTTGTTTATTAAACCTTCTTCCATGTATTTGTTTCTGTCTTCTTTAATTGCAGCAATACATGGTACTATGCAAGCCCCAAATATGCATATTTTAAATTTATTTATTATATTGAAGTGACTGAGAAAGGAAAACAACAACAAAAACCCAAAAAGGGTAGATGAGGAAAAACAGGAGAGTTAGCCCATACCACTTCCAGCTGTATATACAGTAATTGCATTACTTGATGTACTATCTCTGTATATGTATTGATGTATGTATGTACACACATTTAAGAAGCTGAAAGTCAAAGAGATTTGTCCTTAAGATCCAATTTTCTATGAGAAGGTAATTTTCCAATTGGGAAAGCATTCTTCCATTTGTAATTTGATATGGATCAATCCATTTTATAATATAATATGCTCCCATCCAAAGAGATTCTGAGAGTTTTGCAATTTATATTAATGGCAGCTACTGTATAAGTGCCATTAGACCATACTGGTTGATACTTGTCTCATAACCTCCCCCCCTTTGAAATTGAGTTATTACCTGTGATAACCATCATATTAATGTGGGAACTGTTTATGTAGCTTTCTCGTTTTGAAGAATCTCAATAGTCTGATGAATGGTCTTCATGTACAAGGTCTCATTTTTGTGGCAATTCTATGCAAATGCTGCAGTTTGCAAATCCAAAAGTGACTCCATATAATTCCCCAGCCCTTTAATATGGGGTCTGCATTATGTGGTAGCCATAGCAAAAGGACTGAAATGATAGTCTGTGACAAAGTGGTTAAGATATTGAACTAGGATGTGGAGCTCCAGGTTCAAGTTCACCTATCATGGAGAAGTTCAAGAGAAATTCAATGAATGAATTCCTGTCATCCTCCCTCTCAGCCTGTGTTGGGGATAAAATTGAGATCTGAGGAAGTTGATCCGAGCCCTTGGAGGAAAGGCAGGAACTTATGCAAGAACGACAAAAAATATTTTTATAATCATTTAGGAAAAATGTCATGGTTGGAAAACTGGAAAGTGAAGTATTGAAATCGTAATCTGCACGTGTCCCTCACCATAAACAAGCAGGACAATTTTAATCATTATCTCTGCTACAGTATCTTGCACACTGAGGAAGATCCTTAGCTTTAACCATTATTCTATTTCATTGTTTTAGAATCCCTTCCCTGAATGATCTGGCCTAGTAACCTCATGATTCTATGACAAAGAGCAGGGAAGCAGCCCTCCACAGAAGACTTTTGACCTAGTACTTGACAATAAATTCCACTCCTTTCATGAATGGGCCTTTTTCCCTAACCAGCATTCAGTGTATCTGTATGAAAGTTGGTTCCATAACAGCTGTAGTTTATTTCTAATCTTGCGTAGCTTCTTCTCTTAACCAGAGCATACAAAACATTTGCTAGATCAATTCTTGAATACAGCTCATCTGTCTGGAACCCACACTACATATCAGACATTAACACAATTGAGAATGTCCAGAGATATTTCACAAGAAGAGTATTACATTCCTCTGTTCGCAACAGAATACCTTATGAAACCAGACTTGAAATTTTGGGACTTGAAAATTTAGAACTACGCCGCCTTCGATCTGACCTAAGTGTAGCTCACAAAATTATCTGCAACAATATCCTACCTGTTAATGACTACTTCAGCTTCAACCGCAACAATACACAAGCTCACAATAGATACAAACTTAATGAAAACCGATCCAAACTTGATTGCAAAAAATTCGACTTCAACAACAGAGTGGTCAATGCCTGGAATACATTACCTGACCCAGTTGTTTCTTCCACAAACCCCAAAAACTTTAACCTTAGATTATCTACCATCGACCTCACCCCATTCCTAAGAGGTCTGTAAGGGGCGTGCATAAGCGCACAATCGTGCCTACCATCCCTGTCCTAATGTACCCATATATTCATACTTCTTGTACTCATAATCATGCTTGTACTATTATATATATATACAATCATGTTTATACTTTGTCTATGCTTGTAATCATATATGCTTGACAAATAAATAAATTAAATTAAATTAAATTTCTTCACTCACTCACTCACTCACTCACTCATTATTCTACGCTGCTACCTCAAAATTGACTCTAAGTATGCTATAAAAAAACATTTAGTATAAATCATCCGGAAGGCACTGAGTGAAAGAATTAAGCACACCTCTGTGAGGAGTGTATTCCATGTCGGAGCAACTATAGCAAAACCTGCCTTCTAGCCCAATCCTTCTCACCTCTTGTGGAGACTGGGCTTTCAGCAGGCTCTTATCACCATAAACGTTATCACATTCTGCATTAAAAAAAATAAAAATGAAGTTAACAGTTTCTTTTTAAAAAAATCAGTAATGTAATTCAATAGCAACTGCACTGATATCTATGAAATTTAGCATGTTTCTTTTATTCAAAACCACCAAACTTTGCTGTGCATTTAATCTCATTATGCTGGAAAAGAAAGAGTTTGATTTTCATGCTAGTCTAAAGAACAACTTTGCTGGTTTTCCACATTGCATTCTGTACCTGGGCTTTGAACTGAGTACTTCCAAACTAGCTCTTTTTCCAGAGTTTTTGCTGTAGTATTAAAATCTGAAATGGGTTATTTCCTCGTGCTTCATATTTAGACAAATACAGTATAACCATATGTAGGAATCATTCTTTAAGCATAAATATATTCCTCCTATTGGTTTTCTTCTTCCTTTCCCTATTCTGATTCTTCTGTCATCTTTTGTCTTTGTGAGAGATTGATTATATTTCCAGCATTCTAATATATTGTTCAGTAACCTTCACCAGTTCTGTTCAGGTTTATCCTCCACTCAGTATTATGATCACACAATTTCCCTGATGTGTGTGCAAGAAAATCAGCTAATCAGATATAGATAGAAAGATACATTGTATAAACAGCAATAATCTTGTGAATCACACATCTAAAGGCTATTTTGCTATCGTTTTCTTGATGAATTGTGTAAATGGCAAGGATATGGTGTGAAATGCCATAAAATCTCAAGGATATCCACTGGGAAATAGGACCATAAATCTGTGATGAATTAAAATGTACCTGAGCATTTTATTGCTATGTTCTACAAAAAATAGAATGGGTAAAAGAAATAGCATAGCTATCAGTTTGCTGTTATAATGGCATTATTGGTTGGCTTGATTTTATATGAATTTTATTTAATTTGTTTTATGAATTTAATAGAAAATAAATATTATAATCTCAAAAAAACAACATTTATTTCTACTGGGGAAAGATGTAGATATCTATAGCAATATTAGGAAATGGACAGCACTGCATTCACAAAACTCATGCTGTGTGACAGTGAAGACTAAATAAGTTATTTAAAGTTGATTGCTATCAACAACAGTCCATCAGATAATATAGTAACTGAATTGGATGTTACTGATTAAGGAGGCAGAGACAGGTATTCTCAGCACATCTGTCTATTTCCTTTGTATGTAATCCTGGGCATATTCTCTCAGCAAACATTGGACTGGCCTGAAAATAAACTTTCCCCCAAATTTTTATTTTTAAAGCTCTTTTAAGGTTTTTTTTTTCCTGTGAACCAACTCTGCTTACTGGAACAGTGCAGCTTATTTTGTGATGCTCTGAACATGACCAGCTATATTAAGGATAGAAAATGGATGGTCTTCTTTCAGTGTAGGCTTCCATGAAGTATAGACCATCAAGTAAACACTGCAGCCACAATAGTGGCCAGTAGAGAGAAAGCAATGTGAAAAAGAGACCTCTCTATTTTCACCATGGAAATACAATATTTCCCCAAAAATCCAGTAACACTGTCAAAATGAACAATCAATCCATATCCCATGTTTACCTTTTTTTTTTCCCAGGTGGCTGGGACTTTCCAAACTTTCAACAGCTGTTTCAGTCATGGATTTTGAGTTATGAGTGAAGGAGAGAAAATATCTTGTTTTAATTCAACTTGTGAATACACAAAAATCATGTTATGGTGAAAACCCTATATAGTACATGATAAGCAAAACTTATCAACTCGGTTCAATTTATTCACATAATAGATGTATAGAGACACTATTGATCTCCTTGGATATTGTTGTTAGTTGCGAAGTTGTGTCCAACCCATCGTGACCCTATGGACAACATTCCTCCAGGCCTTCCTGTCCTCTACCATCCCCTGGAGTCCATTTAAGCTCACGCCGACTGCTTCAGTGATTCCATCCAGCCACCTCATTCTCTGTTGTCCGCTTCTACTTTTGCCCTCAATCTTTCCCAGCATTAGGCTCTTCTCCAGTGAGTCCTTCCTTCTCATTAGGTGGCCAAAGTATTTGAGTTTCATCTTCAGGATCTGGCCTTCTAAAGAGCAATCAGGGTTGATCTCCTCTAGAACTCACTGGTTTGATCGCCTTGCAGTCCAAGGGACTCGCAGGAGTCTTCCCCAGCACCATAGTTCAAAGGCCTCAATTCTTTGGCGCTCAGCCTTTCTTATGGTCCAACTTTCACAGCCATACATTGCAACTGGGAAAACCATAGCCTT
>QLTV01001452.1:1199989-1211250 GCA_003457575.1 Thermophis baileyi | reverse complement strand
CCTGCTAAATTAATTAATTAATCAGTTATTATACAATCAAAAATATCAGTAAATCAATTAAACGGTCAATAATCCAGTCAATTAAACTAAGCAACAAATTAATTGCCCAACCAATAAATCAAAAGTTAAACAATGACTAAGTATTTAAATTGTTCAACTGATAATCACTTAAAAGCCTAACTAATTATTCTATCAATTAACAATCATTAAATGCCCAACTATCTAATCAATCAGTTACCAATCTCTCAATCAATATTATATTAAGAAATTAAGCATCAATTAATTAATTAATTAATTAATTAATTAATTAGGAAATTAAGGTATTATAGATGAATCAACATGGTCAATTGCAGTAGCCACGTTGGGAATTGGTTGGAGTGGTAGCCTCAGTGATAGCCTTGGAAGGGCTCCATACAGAGGGATGANCCCAACCAATTCCCAACGAGGCTACTGCAACTGACCACGTTGATTCATCTATAATACCTTAATTTCCTAATTAATTAATTAATTAATTAATTAGGAAATTAAGGTATTATAGATGAATCAACATGGTCAATTGCAGTAGCCACGTTGGGAATTGGTTGGAGTGGTAGCCTCAGTGATAGCCTTGGAAGGGCTCCATACAGAGGGATGAAGTGCAAGGGTAGTGGTGCAGCGCAGATGCGGTGGACTCACCTTAGGTCTCCTCGGATCTCCCTCCTCACTTCCGTCAATCTCCTGGTCTTTGCTGAAGGATCTGGGCTGCAGAGGGTGGTTGTTACTCGCTATTCAAGATGGTGGTAGCAGATCACCTCAGGTTTTCCTTCTTACCTTCTTCAATCACCTGAGCTATGCCTATGGATAAGGGCTGTGTAGGGCAGCTGTTTAATTCAGTTCAGGGCGATGCGCTTCGTTGATCTCCTGGTCTTTGCCGAAGGATCTACGCTGCAAAGGGCGGTTGTTACTCGCTATTCAAGATGGCAGTAGTGGATCTCCTCTGGTTTCACTGCTCGCCTTCTTCGATCTCCTGGGCTATGCTGATGGATCTGGGCTGCAGAGGGCGGCTGTTTAACTCAGTTCAGGGTGATGCGCTTGAAATTTCTCTCGGGAATTTGACCACTCAGATCTTTCTCTACTTTCCTCACAGGCCTCTTTTTCTACTTTCTTCTCAGGCCTCTTTCACAACCTTTCCTCTTAGGCCTCTTGGCTTGTAAGAGGCCTCTTGGCTTGTAAGAGGCCTCTTGGCTTGTAAAATGTAGCTAAAAACAAACTGGTAGCCTCACTATATGTGCTCGTGTAAAAATCAGATATGGATTAGAAATGGGTCAAAAGTGAATTAAAAATGTAAAGGAAAAGGAGAAACCTCTTTAAATTATGGAAGAGTTCGTTACAGCCATTGCAGCCTGTCCACCATCTTGGATTCCATTAGATCAATTTACAGCACAACCCTAGGCATTTTTATTCAGCAATAGTCCTATATGTACTTATGCATAAAATTATAACAGTTCAATCATACAGAACTTTATTGGAAATCAATCTTACTAAATTTATTTATTTTTATATTTCATATTTCTAGACTGCTCATCTCCCTCAAGGATCCTAAATCCTAGGATCTTAGCTCTAAATATGTTAAGATCTTGCTTATCCCTGTCTACATCCATTTCTTATTTTTCAGAATAGAATAGTAGCTTATTCCAAAGCTTTGCTGGTTTGTACAAGTACAGGTAGTCCTCAGAGGTGGGTTCCTCCCGGTTCGGACCGGTTCTATAGAACTGGTAGTAACTTGGCGGCCTGGGTCACTAGAACCGGCAGCAACCCAGGCCTACCACGCCCCTGAACTGGTTCTTTCGGCAGTGCCATAGGCCCCACCATTTTGTTTTTTGCTTCTGTGCATGCACAGAAGCTTTTTTTAAGCACTGCGCATGCGCAAAGTGGGCACAAAGCATGCGCGCCCACGCGGCGCGGCACTGAGCGAACCAGCAGCGAAGAAAAGAAGAACCAACCCCTGGTAGTCCTTGGCTAAGGACTACAATTGAGCCCAAAACTTCTGTTACTAAGTGGGACATTTGCTAAGTGAATTTTGCCACATTTTACAACCTTTCCAGCCAAAGTTGTTAAGTCGAGTTAAGTTAGTGACATGGTTGTTATGTGAATCTGCCTTCCCCATTGGCTTTGCTTGTCAGAATGTTGCAAAAGGTGATCACATGATCCTGGGACATTGCAACCATAATAAATGTGAGTTAGTTGCCAAGCATCTGAATTTTGATCACATGGCCATGCTGCAACAGACATAAGTGTGAAAAACAGCCCTAAGTCACTTTTTCCGGTGCTGTTGTAACTTTGAACAGTAATTAAATGAACTGTTGTAAATTGAGGATTACCTGTAATGGCAAGAACTAGCTGCATCAATGTATTTATTTGTTTATTTGTTTATTTATACAGTTCACAGAGTTATCCATCTTCCACCAGTGTCTGATATTAATCTGTAATAATAATATAAAAATATATACCAATATAATTCCAATCAGTAGACCAAAACAAAAGGAAGGAAGGAAGGAAGGAAGGAAGGAAGGAAGGAAGGAAGGAAGGAAGGAAGGAAGGAAGGAAGGAAGGAAGGAAGGAAGGAAGGATCTGAAAGCTCCCTGGGTGATTAGAAGATGTTTTCACCATCCACTGGAGGGTGAAAGCATCTTTCCTGAAGACTATGGTTTGTAAGCTACACAGGCTAATTTTTTGAACATTCTTAGTTCACTGCACAATACTTCACATGTGCAACTGTATGGGCTGAGCCCATACATAAAACATCTATGGTATATAGTCATCTATTGGCTTCTACTCTGTTAACACTGCTAACAATAATGGATTCTTAAACCACATTAAAAGATTGATTTACGGATGTCTACTGTTATTCCCTTTTCAAAGATTATTTTCACCATGTTTTTCCATTTCAAATTTCCCACCTGCTCTTGGAATGCTGCTTCTTCATGGGAATCACTGGGGCTTTTTGAGTGCTACAGTATTCAGAGATCTGTTTTACACACTGTGGTAGCCAAACATGAAGTGTTAAATGGTTGCACTGGGGCCAATACTGAGAGTATTTGGCATGCAAATTATTTGCAGGAATGGTGCTGTTTTCCATGAGTTTGATATTTTCTGGACATCCCTGAAGATACTTGTGAGAAACTGAGGTGAAAATTACAGAGCATTTAAGAACTTGAATGTATTTTTTTTATTGCATTCTAGTTTTTAATAGAATTCACAGCTCAAAAGTAGAGTTGAAAAGCAGCTGCAGCTGGTCTTTCTTTTCATTGTTGTTTTTGCTTTTGTACTGAATATCCATCTGGGGAGAGAGAGAGAGACTTAAGAGTAGAACTTGCCCAAGGGCTCCATGGAGGTTGGGGAGAAGCTCAATTCCCTGCCCCAGTCTTCCCTTGTCCCTTCCCTTGAGAACGAGAGAGAGAGAGAGAGAGAGAGAGAGAGAGAGAGAGAGAGGAGCTTTGTCAGATAATGGAATAAATTATTATGAGAGAGTTTTTATGAGTACTTACAGTTATAATGGTTGTAGGAAAAGGAGAAGGTGGCAAACAATGTGTTGGGATGAATAAGCAGGCTTGTTTGTGATCCCAGAGCAGGTAACTCAGAGCAAAACAAATTTTGTAGTGGTCATAAATAAAGTAGTAATATATGCCTTGTTTGTTCTGCACATCAAAATCAATGATGAATCTTTCATTCCACTAAGTCCAGCATCTCTTCACGTCACACTATAAACTTGAGAATATTTTTATTTTTCATGGTTGTAGTTTGGAGGACAAAAATTGGGAAAGGGGAAAAAGAACAAAGATTTTTAGAAAAAGCAGCATTACCAGGAGGACAAGAAGGGTCAGTAGCATCACTGCATCATGATTCATCTCTTTTCAATATGCATTGTGTCATTGCATCACACCCAAAAGGAATACAATGTGCCGTGTGGCATCATATCATGCTAATAAAAGCAGCAAATTGTTGTGAATGCCACTGTTCAGAAATAAAGTCTAAAGTCATAAATGTTGAAATGGATGTTTTGGCAGTACAAGATTAGTTAACACTTGTATTATGTCAAGAATTTTTGGTCAAAGTTCAAGCTAGGAGAAAAGGAAGTTAGGTCTTCTGAAGAATATTAGTCAGTTCTGTCATTTTTCCATCCAGTCTTTATATTTCCTTTTCTCAAGGTCTTGAGAATGTCTCATGGAAAACTGAAATGTTCCCCTTTGATTTCAGGATGTTGCCACTTCTGATGTCAAATATGTCTCTAGTTATCTTTTAAACAGATCTCCAGTGGAGCATAACTAGCTATACAATATTGTAAAACAAGCAAGAGTAGTGGCTGAGTGTCCCACAACAATTAACTGAATCACGATTGGGTTTGTATGGTGAATCACAAAATAGTAAATACATTTTAAATTAAAAAATCACTAGGTAGTAGCTGCCACAGGTGACTGCCTGTAAACAAGTAAATGCTTTTAACGCAAGACATACCTAAAAGTATGACTATCTAATACAGTCTCTACATTATTTAGGATAGCTGAAAAATGTAAGCAACAATGAAATTGGTATCTCTTCCAACTCTGTCTTGTAATCAATTATTCCTCAAAATAGTTTGTTTTCTGCTTTTGTTTTTAACCTTATTGGATCTCTATTGTTCTGGAGAAGTACCTAATTTAAACCCATTATTTAAGTGTTTGTTAAGATTGTCTCATACAGCATGGCTACAGGTGATGAAGGTTGTGGTATTTTATGAATGCAAGTTGAAAAGTCATAGGTATATATAGTGGTCAGTCAGTTGGTTTCCTATTGATAATAGTGATTATATGCCCACTATTCAATAGTATCCAGAAAGTTACATTGTGAGGGCTTTCTGCCTACAACATATGTCACCATGTGACATCCACAATATAATTTAGGCCAGGGGTGTCAAACTCAAGGCCCGCGGGCCGGATCCGGCCAGCAGTGTGCTTAAATCTGGCCCGTGGAACCAGCCTGGAAATAGCAAAAGACTGGCCCGCGGTGCCTCTGGCAGCCAAAATGGGGCGCGGGGGGGTGTCACGCACGGCCCCTGTGCGGCCCAATTTTGGCCTGGGTGGCCTCCTGCAACTTTGCCAGCCAAAACGGAGCATGGGGGGATGCACAGGGGCCACACGCAGCCCCTTCTGCCCCATTTTGGCCAGCAAAGTGTTGCAGAAGGCTGTCCAGGCCAAAAACAGGCTGCGCATGCCCCCCACCACACCCTGTTTTGGCCGGCAAAGTGCTGCAGGAGGCATCCGTCCCGTCTCCCCCTTCCCCCGCTGGCCCGCTGATGCGGCCCTTGAAGAAATCCAGTTTGACACCCCTGATTTAGGCATTTTGGGATGGAAATATACAGCTGGGTTCCATCAACATATTGATGATATCTCATCCCAGGACTATCAAACTATCAGATTACCTTCTCCAGTAGCCTAATGTAGATGTTAAATAGGAGATGAGGGATAACTGAGCTTTTGGGCACCTTATAAAGTAGGGGCAGTCAAGAAGAGCAAGGTTGATCACATTATTCCCATTCCCATGATCAATGCCATCTAAATTCTGTAATCCAGTCTGAAACCTGACTGAAAAGGGTCCAGATAATCCACTTCATGCAGGATCTTCTGCAACTGCCATGCAACCATCTACTCCACAATCTTCCCCCAAACAGGGAACTTGGAGACTGGACTAAAGCTGTCCAGATTGATTGGATTGAGTGATGGCCCCTTTAGGACAGGGCATACCACTACCTCCTTGTGTCCTTCTCAGGCATATTGTTATATATCAAGTATGGAGTAGTTCTAGTTGGAATTGTGTCTTTTGATACGTATATACAAAGTATATATAAAGTTTGGTTGGAGTGTCATTTTTCTAAGAATTCTCATGCATTTCTTGGTTTGCATGTTCTAAGACTTCCATTGTTTTCTAACTGAAGTTATCTATGTAGAGGGACATTAGTGAAGTTTTGTTGCATTTCTGACAGCTGGTTGGTATTACTGTGTGCATTGCACTATTTTCTTTGTCCCTTTGTTCTATGCAAAGGTGAACTTTGGTGTTCACAGTTCTTGCATTTTATTTTATAGATGACTCCTGTTTGGTCTTCTTATCTCTGGTCTGCTAGTGTATTTTGTAGGACTTTATGGGTTTGTACCGTGTTTCCCCGAAAATAATACATGTCCCCATAATAAGGCCAATCAGGCTTTTCAGTGCATGCGCTGAAATAAGCCCCCCAAAAAATAAGGCCACCCCCAACTACTTTGCGGGGAAAGGGGGGAACATGCCAGGAGCCGCTCTTTTTGCGGCAGGCACTCTTTTGGCCGGGGGAGAGAGAGCGAGAGCAAGCGAGAGGTGGGTGCACGCACACCCCGCGGGACTGGCTCAGCTCCTCTGGGCTCTGCTTATGGCAGCATTTTGAAACGCGCTCCTGCCTGCGATGAGGCGGCGAGGCAGGGATCAAGGCTCCCCTCCTCTTCTTCGCAGGCAGGAGCGCATTTCAAAATGCTGCCGGAGGCAGAGCCCAGAGGAGCCGAGCCAGTCCCGTGGTGTGTGCGCGCACCCACCTCTCATTGCTCTCTCCCGGCCAGGAGCCACTCTTTTTGCAGCGGGCACTCTTTTGGCTGGGAGAGAGAGAGAAAGAGCAAGCGAGAGGTGGGTGCATGCACACCCTGTGGGACTGGCTCGGCTCTTCTGGGCTCTGCCTACGGCAGCATTTTGAAACACGCTTCTGCCTACGATGAGGTGGTGAGGCAGGGATCGAGGCTCCCCTCCTCTTCCTCGCAGAGGAGGTGCTGGTGCGCCACAACTCTCGGGCACTTGCTGTTTGTACCTCTGTGGCTACTGACATTGCAGAGCCCTGCAGTCAGCTAGAGAGCACCGGGCCGCGGGTCGGCCTCACCGCCCCTTTGGCTCTGCCTCCCGCACATGCCTCCTTCGCTCGCTCGCCGGCTCGGGATGCTCATTTGCCCATTGTAAAAGAAAACTTCTTGTGAGTTCAATCAAACTTCTCGAACTCACGAGAAGTTTTCTTTTACAATGGGCTTCTCTGGACACAACACAGAGGAACGTGATGGAGCTACAAGTGTCAGGTAGGATGCGCGTCTCGCGGTGGGGCGCAATTTGGGGGTGGCAGTTTGGGCGGGGTGGGGTGGGCCGTGAGACACGCATCCTACCTGGGACTTGTAGCGCCGTCGCGTTCCTCGGTGTTGTGTCCACTGACCCTCTCCTGCCTCCAGCTCTCGAGCGAAGCCGGGCTGCCTGAGCTGACAGCCAAACTTCTAGCCAGGCTCAGCGGCGGAAGCAGCCAGGCACGTGCTTCCTTGTCTCTTCCAAACACACCTCTCTCTCTCTCAGCAGGGGGGGGGAAGAGTGCACGTAAGACACAGCACCAGGGACAAGGAACCTTTTGGCTGCATGCTGCATGCAAGAAATCTTTCTCTCTTCCAAACTCTGCCAGAAATGAGTCTTCGTGAGACTCATCGCACCTGCGCAGCTTCTTGGAGTGAAAGGGGAGAAAGATTTCTTGCATCCAGCGTGCAGCCAAAAGTTTCCTTCTCCTGGTGCTGTGTCTTACGTGCATCCCCCCCCCTGCCGAGAGAGAGAGTTTGGAAGAGACAAGCGCGTGCCCGGCTGCTTCTGCCGCTGAGCCCGGCTAGAAGTTTGACTGTCAGCTAGGCTTCCTCAGGCAGCCCACGAGAGTTTCTTCCCCCTCCCGCTTTGCTCAAGAGCCAGAGGCAGGGGAGGGTCAGTGAACACAACACTGAGGAACGCAACAGAGCTACAAGTTCCAGGTAGGACGTGCATCTCGCGGCCCACCCCGCCCGCCCCACCCAACCTGCCACCCCCAAATTGCACCCCACTGCGAGACGCGCGTCCTACCTGACACTTGTAGCTCCGTCACGTTCCTCCTTGTTGTGTCCAGAGAAGCCCATTCAGGCCTTGCCGAGTCCTGCTCCACGAGGCAGCGGCGGTGGCGGGACGAGTCTCACAGTGACTCATTTCTGGCAGGTGGGCCAAGAGACGCGCGTTCTACCTGACACTTGTAGCTCCATCACGTTCCTCGGCGTTGTGTCCAGAGAAGCCCATTGTAAAAGGAAACTACTCGCGAGTTCAATCAAACTTCTCGAACTCGCGAGAAGTTTTCTTTTACAATGGGCTTCTCTGGACACAACACCGAGGAATGTGATGGAACTACAAGTGTCAGGTAGGACACGCGTCTCACAGCCCAACATGTCCCACCTGCCAGAAATGAGTCTCTGTGAGACTCGTCAAGCCACCGCCGCTGCCTCGTGGAGCAGGACTCTGCAAGGCTTGTTGTGCCGTTGCATGCACGAACAGCAGCAGGACCCCAGCTGTGCTGATATGATGAAGCTCGCGGCAGTCCTGCAGTTCGTGCATGCAATGGCACAACAAGCCTTGCAGAGTCCTGCTCCACGAGGCGGTGGCGGCGGGCCAGCCGCTCGGTCGGCGCCAAGAACGGGGAGGGGAGGCAGCGGCGATGGGACATCCAGTCCCACGCTCGCCGCCTACTGCACCCCCAAAATAATAAGCCCCCCCCCGATAATAAGGCCAAGGCCATATTTCGGGGTTCAAAAAAATATAAGGCCCTGTCTTATTTTCGGGGAAACATGGTATATGATGGTAATTCTGAATAGTTATGCTGGTCTACTCCAAGATGCCTTTAATGCAGGGTAGAGACTTGCTTACCAACCTTCAGATAAGTAATATCTGTGGGTAACTCCCACAAGTCTTGTCATTGGTTGTTATCTCAGATCTACTAGGGACTTAAGTCTAAAAAAACATCTGGAGGGGATTGAGATATAATCATCTAGACACAATCATCTTATCTGGATTTGAAGTATTCCTCTAAAGAAAGCTTCAAGGGACAATAATAACAATAGAGAGGTCATATAGCCCAAAGTTTTATGTCTTAAAAAGAATAAATTCTTTGATCATTTTAAAGTTTTCTCCTTGCTTCTTTTCTTGATGTCATTTCTCTAGCTACATTGTACTGACTGCAACTGTACACCGTTCAACATGGGAATATATTAGGTGTTCCTATAAGGGTACGTATCTGAATTTTTCCCTGTGGATTTACTATGAAACAATATTCACATGAAAAGCAACATTAGTCTTTTACTTAGTGCTTCTTTCTCTCTTCCTCTCTATCTCCGAGGGGGAAACAAAAGCTGCAGTAATCAAATTACCCTAAAGACCTGACACAATTAGCAAGCATGCTAAAGCAAAAAGAATTCACTTTAGCGTCCCAAGAAGCTTTATTGCAGTTAGCAAGTGATCATTTTCATAATAATATAATTGCCAGAATGGGAAATTACAGGTAATTGCTGTTGTTGTGACCCTGATCTGTCAGTAATGAAATTAAAGTAACTGTTATCACCTAGATTACTGCTGGTTCAGGGATTTTTTAAACAACTTTTTAATTATTTTTTCCGTAGAAGAAACTATACATTTTCTCTCTAATGAATAAGTCAGACACATATCTAACAAATATTTCTTTCACCCCAGCTCTTGCTACCTGCTAACAATCTGGAACTCCTTTGTGAGTATAAAAAGAAAAAAGAAAGAACAGAAAAAAAGATCAAAGAATGTTTCCATTGTATTATACCGCAGATTCAAGATTTCTTTAAAATGATGCTTAACCAAGGAAATATCCAAAATGAAAGTATTTTTTCAAAATTCTTCACCTTCGGCTATCGATCCAAACTGAGATGAAAAATTTGGCTGTGGTGGCAGAGAGATAAGGAGACAGAAATTATACTTTCAAGAATTGGGCACGATTGTATGGGATAAAATCACTTTTACAATACTGTTTAGAGGCCAGTATTAAACCCTATTGTTTACGGGTTTAAAATTCTGAAACAATAGTCTAAATTGAGTGTGGATATAAAGGCAGAAAGTATCATTATATGTCATCTCATGCCAGACAGTTTTCTTGAACAATAGTAATAGCACTTAGATTTATATACCACTTCACAGTGCTTTACAGGATTCTCTAAGTGGTTTACAGAGTCAGCATCTTGCCCCCAACAATCTGGGTCCTCATTTTGCTCACCTCAGAAGGATGGAAGGCTGAGTCAACCTTGAGCCAGTGAGAATTGAACTGCCAAACTGCAGCCAGCTGTCAGCAGAAGTAGCTTGCAATACTGTATTCTAACCACTGCGCAACCACGGCTCATAAGATCTGTAACCAGATTTCTCTATGGAAAATAAATTACATGGACAGATTCCTAAAATTATATTAATGAGGTGAAGGAAGGATTAGTGACATGTAAGAGACTGTAGCAAGAAGGCTGTTGGTAGTATAAGCAGAGACACCCAAGTAATTTCAGATTTTTCTTGCTGACAGACAATCCAACTATGTTAATACCAAGATGACCTTGGTGTACATCTTTTCTCAGGTATGATATTCATTTGATCAAATGAAAAAATGAGCACATCCCATTCTTTATTGAGCTGGCAGTATGAAAAAGAAGAGGGCAGTCATGGTGACAGAATTTTCCTTTGCAGATTGTACATTGCATTTATATTTTCGGGATATTCTCCTCAATATATACATGTAACTTTTGCCAAGCTATATAATTGTAATGTTTCTCCTGTGTCATAATAAATGTCTTTATACACTCTTAGAGCCTATTAAAATGATGTAGATAGAATCGACTTTGCTTGGCCTTTGGTGAATGCTAATTTTGAGGAATTATACGGTTGAAAACAAGATACTGGGCTCAGTGGATAATCATGCTGTTAACATTGAACCTGATAGGTTATTAAACAGAGAACTCAGTCTAATTGCTAAATAGAATATTGCATCTAGTAAGATTTGTTGTATTTTCTTTTTCTTAATTACTGTAAAAGGATTTTTTTTCATTTTATAATTATGAAGAATCAGATAGCTAGTCTGACTAAAAGAATCTATGCAGAAGTCACTGAGTTTACATTTGAGATATGTACATGATTTTAATGTGGTCTCAGCTGGTTTCTATCCATTACTTCACTAGCTCTTTAGTACTCTTGTAATGATGAGGATATTACCTTCTAAATTTTAGAAGCCTAAGGAATGGGATGGGGTGGGGTGGGGTGGGGTGTGGCGTGGGGGGGTGGAGTGGAGTGGAGTGGAATGGAATGGAAGAATGGAATGGAATGGAATGGAATGGAATAGAATAGAATAGAATAGAATAGAATAGAATAGAATAGAATAGAATAGAATAGAATAGAGAATAAAATAGAATATA
>QLTV01001452.1:1181327-1199683 GCA_003457575.1 Thermophis baileyi | reverse complement strand
CCAGTAATTGGTATCTTTCCAGGCAGTACAAAAGAAGAAAGTAGATTTATGCCATTAGAAATAAAGAAAAATACTTCAAAAACTTAAAATACAGAATATTTATTTACTACAATGAATTGTGCTAATTCCTTAAAAGATCTCAGTCTGTCCTTGCCCTTAGCATCCTCTTATCATTTTTGAAGTATTTATTTTTCTGCTCCCCTTATCTGGTCCTTCTGTTTGTTTTATGTTCTGTGCTCTTCTCTCGTCTGACATTCTTATCCATATCACTGTCACATGGTTAGTAAGTAACAGGCAGCCACAAAGCTACAGAAAGACTGATTGTTAGAGGCAGTTTCTACAAGCTATGCAGTTTGTTTAGTAAATTTTATTTATATAGTAAATTTATAGGGTGCCCATTTCATATTGTACATGACATATTTGATTCTATCATTGCAAGATTACAGTAGTCTCACTGTATTTTACCTTGGTCTAATTTATAACTTTCAGCATATTTACTCTTTATCATTGCAGCTGATTCTCTCCCTGCACTATGTTTCCTGTCCTTCTAGTTACATCATCAAATGTGTTTGTTCATTAAATTGTAATTTATGTTAAATAAATGAATAATATTGCAGGCTAACTCACTGCTCACTCTAGGAGTTCGATTCTGAGTGGGTCAAGGTTGACTCAGCCTTCCATCCTTCCGAGATGAGGACCCAGATTGTTGGGGGCAATATGCTGTAAACCACTTAGAGAGGACTATAAAGCACTGTGAAGTGGTATATACAGTATGTCACAGAAGTGAGTACACCCCCTCATATTTTGTAAATATTTAAGTATATCTTTTCATGTGACAACACTGAAGAAATGACACTTGGCTACAATGTAAAGTAGTGAGTATACAGCTTGTATAACAGTGTAAATGTTCTGTCCCCTCAAAACAACGCAACACACAGCCATTAAGGTCTAAACTGCTGGCAACAAAAGTGAGTACACCTCTAAGTGATAATGTCCAAATGGGGCCCAAGTAGCCGTTTTCCCTCCCTGGTGTCATGTGACTCGTTAGTGGTACAAGGTCTCAAGTGTGAAGGGGGAGCAGGTGTGTTAAATTTGGTGTTATCGCTCTCACTCTCTCATACTGGTCACTGGAAGTTCAACATGGCACCTCATGGCAATGAACTCTCTGAGGATCTGAAAAAAAACAAATTGTTGCTCTATATAAAGATGGCCTAGGCTATAAGAAGATTGCCAAGACCCTGAAACTGAGCTGCAGCACGGTGGCCAAGACCATACAGCAGTTTAACAGGGCAGATTCCACTCAGAACAGGCCTCACCGTGGTCGACCAAAGAAGTTGAGTGCCCGTGCTCAGCGTCATATCCAGAGGTTGGCTTTGGGAAATAGACGTATGAGTGCTGCCAGCATTGCTGCAGAGGTTGAAGGGGTGGGGGGGTCAGCCTGTCAGTGCTCAAACCATACGCCGCACACTGCATCAAATTGGTCTGCAGGGCTGTCATCCCAGAAGGAAGCCTCTTCTAAAGAAAGCCCGCAAACGGTTTGCTGCAGACAAGCAGACTAAGGACATGGATTTCTGGAACCATGTCCTGTGGTCCAATGAGACCAAGATAAACTTATTTGGTTCAGATGGTGTCAAGCATGTGTGGCGGCAACCAGGTGAGGAGTACAAAGACAAGTGTGTCTTGCTTACAGTCAAGCATGGTGGTGGGAATGTCATGGGGCTGCATGAGTACTGCCGGCACTGGGGAGCTACAGCTCATTGAGGGAACCATGAATGCCCCACCTCCAAAACGACCACTGCCTTGCGAAAGAAGCTGAGGGTAAAGGTGATGGACTTGCCAAGCATGTCTCCAGACCTAAACGCTATTGAGAATTTGTGGGGCATCCTGAAACAGAAGGTGGAGGTGCGCAAGGTCTCTAACATCCACCAGCTCCGTGATGTCATCAGGGAGGGGTGGAAGAGGACTCCCGTGGCAACCTGTGAAGCTCTGGTGAACTCTATGCCCAAGAGGGTTAAGTCAGTGCTGGAAAATAATGGTGGCCACACAAAATATTGATACTTTGGGCCCCATTTGGACATTATCACTTAGGGGTATACTCACTTTTGTTGCCAGTAGTTTAGATATTAATGGCTGTTGTTGCGTTATTTTGAGGGGACAGCACATTTACACTGTTATACAAGCGGTATACTCACTACTTTACATTGTAGCCAAGTGTCAGTTCTTCAGTGTTGTCACATGAAAAGATATACTTAAATATTTACAAAATATGAGGGGGTGTACTCACTTCTGTGACATACTATACAGTAAGTCTAAATGCTATTGCTATATATGCATGTCTACTCGATATATTAAGTTCAACTTTTTCTAAATTTTCGGTTTTAATTCTTTTCAATACTGTCTAGAACAAATGTAAGAGTGCAAGTCATATTACTAGCCCAAGAATTTGTATTGTGAGATTCACATAAGAGGTAGAGCCCAAGATTTTCTGAAAATATGCTGTTTGTGTTTCTTCCATTCAATCATGTCCAATTCTCAAACACTGTCTGGACATATCCCTGCAGTTTTCTTAGCTTGACTTTTCAGAAGTGATTTGTCATTTCCTCCTTCCTAGGCCTGGGAGAAATTGACTACCCACCTGGCTTTGTGGCCACGGCAGGGCTAGAATTCAGAGTTTCCCAGTTACTACTCTGATGCCTTAACCATTACACCAAACTGGTTCTCACAAAGATATTACTGTAAAGTTATTTGTGCTGCCTCCGTGGAATGGTCACAAACGTTTTTGCTTCTTCAATTTTAAGTGATAGTAGGACCCCTCCAGAAATGCAGGTCCAAACACAAGTTCAGTTGCAAGGAGAATATAAAACTGAAATAGAGACTCACAAATGGGCCACAGATAGTTCAAATAGAGCCTCTGCAATAGTATACTTCTATGCTTGAAGGGGGCTGAAGCTCAGAAAAGTTAAGCAATGATGCTGGGAAGTTATTTGTTTATTCTGAATTTTGGACTGGATTGGTTGGACACCAAATGAAGATGTAGAACCAAGATAAAGTCCATTGTAGAATCATTTAAATTTTACCCTAACTCTAACAGTAACACTATATAGACTACATTAACTTCTCTTCCAAATATGAAGTGTTGATTCTTAGGGTATGACATGTTTCTATTGTGTGCTGCTAATGTTATTCTGATTATCTGGAGCATTGCCAAACTGCATATATGTTGTTCATGCAGTCATCCAGTGTAAGAATTTTTGAAAGCAGACCCAGAATACAGCAGAAATCCTAAGCCCCATTAAGGAAAATGTAGAGTGGAAACTAGGAATGAATATGGAATGGCGGATGCCTATTTCTCTTAGGAAATATATGGCACTTACATCAACTGCCACTTCCTGTTGCAGGATTTCTGCAGGATTATTAAAGCATGGTTGACAGAGTATGTCAGAATAATGACAGAGGGTCGTTATTCTTTCAAAGGTCATATTATTGGACTTCTTTGTTACTTTTACTCATTTTGTGATGATTGTACACTGTTCAGAACTGGGGATTCTATTCTAAGTTGTTATAATTATTTTGTCTTCATAGCACTCTTCCTCCCAAAAGACTCTTTCAAACAGGTTGCTTACAGTAGCGTATTGAAAATAACATACCTAAAAGTTAGGCAAGCTACAGCAACTCTATCAAAGCAGCATGTATATGATGAGAGAACAATAGTCCTATGTGCAATGTAAGAACCAAGCTGGGTCAGACCAAATAGCCACCACTTTGATGATAACTAATCAGAAAGGGGGATATTACAGCCACAGTACTTTCCTACTCTTGGCTCCCAGCAATTGGATTTCAAAGGGAAGCAGCTTCTAATTCTGGATGAATGGTACTGTCATTGTAATGCCATTCACAGCTTTACTTTTACCTGAATGTAACTACTTCGTTCTCTAAATTTTCTAAGTTGGAAGCTATAATGCCATCTGTATGAAAGCCTTTTTGTTCACTTTTTATTGAATTCCATAGATACAACTATAACCTAAACATACAAACAGAATCATTTCTTGTCCATGTTCCATCATTTAAGTAGATCAGTAAGAAGGTTCTTCTGTTTTAAAAAAAAAAAAGGAGTTTTGTTTTTAGCCTCTTGCTGTTCCATTATCTCTTAAACAGGCACTGAAGAAATTTAAAGCAACTCCTGGCAACAAATACTATATTTACTAAGTAGTAGTTCTTCAATTATCTCTTGTGTAATAGCTGCAAGGCATAAAGCAAGATGAAAAACAAATAGTTCAGTATTACAAAGAGGTTCCAAGCTCTACAGTGAAATATATTGCATTACCGCCTCTTCGGAGCTGTACTAAATTGTCATAAGAGTTGGGATGTTTAAAGAATGCCACTGGCATGGTTGAAAAATGAGAGGGGAAAAAAGACTATTCTAGCCGGAATCAAAGCCTAAGACAAACTGAAACTAAGATGTGAGGAAGGGAGAATCTTTTTTTATTATTTCCATAGAGAAGGTATTCTTTGCCTTCTTTGAACAGAGCTATTATCTGTTCTTTGCCTTCTTTGAACAGAGCTATTATCTGTTCTCCAGGTAATATTCTAAAGCCAATCACATATAAAATTCAAATGTCTGTGATTGGGAATGAACCCCACAGACATGACTGCTTCCTACACAAATGACTTTGTATGATGTATGCGCTATATAAATGTAGATGCAGTTATACCTTGCAGCCAATTATAGGTATAACAGGAAGAACAATAGAATATACACCGGAATTTTTCCTATTAGGAATAATTAGAAAACAATACCCTAAGAGTATTAAATACTTAATATTGCATATTGTGACAGCGGCAAGGATTGTGTACGCACAATATTGGAAGAACATTCAAGCACCATCAGAGAATGGCAAAGATATATGAACGTGCCAAGATGGACAGATTAACTATCAAACTGAAAGGATCGGAATATTACAAAGTATGGACAAAATGGTATGATTGGACCAAGAAAAAAAGGAAAGTCTGAGAGACAATGTGGGACGAGGACATAAGATTTTATAAATATAAATAAATAATGTATAAATTGTACAAAATGAATAACAATGTACGAAAATGGGTGTAGATCTGTGTAAAAGCATTAAGATGTTTAAAATGGAAAATCAATAAAGAAAATTTTATATATATATATATAAATGTAGATGCAGATGCAGATGATAGATGATACAGATTTGACAATCATTATGTGTAATAGTCAAATTGTTAAACTAGGAGAAGTGATATGTATGTTCTAGTCCTCACTTAGGTGCAGAAGATAGCTGTGTAATTTTGGATCAGTCTTTCTCAGCAATAGACTGGAAAGCTGAAAAATAAAAGATATCAATTTGAATGAAGAGACCTCCAATCCAGCAGTCCAGTACTGTAAACTTCTTAAAACTGAAAAAAAATTCTTTCCTACCTGCCTTTAAGAAAGGGACTTGTCTGAGGAATTTGGAATGGAAGAAGAAATACGTTTAGGGTAATCTTTACTTTTTTCTAGAACTTTTCTAGAACAGCATTTCACACTACAGAAAATTCTTTGACTTTACAAGGACTTTCCAAATCTTAGATATCTGCAAAAAGCAAATATATATCAAAAAATCTGTCTACCATTTGCCTACCTACCAACCTACCGATCCATGGATTTGAGAACATATTTTGTTTTCAAAGGTTGTTCCTGTTTCTTGAGTTCAAAGTCTAATGTTTACCTCCTATGGATCTTGATTTTTCATCTCTTATCTGTAAACAGCATCTAGAAGCATTTGTTCTGAAAACAGTATAAATCACAAGTGATGCACAATTAATTACAAAGAGAGAGAAGAGCCAAAATAAATTATTTCATTTAATTTGGGATGTTCAATGTGTCAAGCTTCAGAACCTGGTTTTGTTTTCAAATACAGAAATCTATTGAAAATCAAGAAGAGGATAAAGCTCAGGGAAAATAGAAAGGAAAAGAGAGAACAAAAAAAAAGCAATTAATTAGAATTCAACTAGAAATCCTTCCCCTATATGCTTGGTTTCTACTAATAGCAAACTATTGTACCGTTACATTTGTTTTGATTCCATGCATATTTACTTAGTAGCATGTGCCACGGAGCTGATAGATTCTTTGCAGAGTGTTATGTTTTATTTTCACAAATCAGGATATAATGGGGTGGAGAATTATACCAATTTTTTCATTCGCCTTTGAGAGTCAAGTTTTTGTTTGTTTGCTTCAAAGAAGAAACAAAATAGTATTTTCAAAGCTCCAAAAAGCAAATTAACTAAAATAAAATATGATTTGCCCATCACTAAACCCTACTTTCAGCTTCATTATGTTATTTAAATGAAACTATCTACATTTTAATCCTTGTGGAAAAGTCTGCTGGCAGAATTAATAATTACAATAAAAAGCCATGAAAGTCCATACTAATGATAAGATAAAGAACTTATTTCCATCACTACAGTGGAAGATAATCTTCCCCTGTGTCCTAATCTACTGACATCCAGGTTGTGATTTAAAATAAGCTCTTAATAATGAATAATCTGAATTTCTGCTGAGCAGAAGTGGAAACCAAACATGGGAATTAATTGTTCTATTATTCCACTTCTCTTAATTTTAAGGCGTCAAAGCTTTTGATTGCTGCTGACATCTTATGCATGTTTGTACCTTACTATGTCTAATTTAGTATCAGTGGTGGAATTCAGCCGGTTCTCTCCGGTTCGGGTGATCCGGTAGCGGTGACTGCAGGAAGCTCCTCCCACCCACCAGGATGTAATGCGCGAGCACTGCGCTTGCGCAAAAGGTCGTGCGCATGCGTGCTCACATTTGCGAACCGGTAGGGAAGGTAAGTGAATGCCACCTCTGTATGGTAACTTAACACTTTCTACTCATTTTTAGTATGATTATCTAAAAATGTTGACATTTTCATGCATCGACTCAAGAAAAGAAAAATAGGAAAGCAACATTTATTCAAACCTTTATTCTCTTTTACCGAGGAATGTTTGGGAAGCAATAAGATTGCTTATCTTTATACAAGGATATTTGCATCTCTGGGAACAGACAGATGCCTGTTGTTATTGTTTTTCCTTTGTGCATTTATGGAGATTATGTATGTATGCTTGTTTTTTAAAAAGCACACTAAAATAAGGCAGTTTGCAAGATTATTGCATTTCCCTGCATGTGTCAGTGTCATAGCTGTGCAAGAATGTCTCATTCCTTCTTTACAGTATAGGTTTCAACAGTCATGACTGACCTTCGACTGTGGATTCTCAGTATACCAAACAATTGCTCGGTGCCCCATACTTTCAGGTGTAGGCCCGGATCTTTGCGATATGTAAATTAAATAAATATACAAAATGTTGTATATCGGTGTGGCATCTCTAGCTATACCCATTTATCTATCTGTATATTGCTGTCTATACTTCTACCATTGATATGCCTTGGAAGTTCAGGGATGGTTCTGAATGTGTATATGTTTGTGTGTGTGTTATATGCATATGTTTGAATGCATATATATCCTTGAGGTTTATACAGCTTATACAAGAGTGATTCTTTTTTTCTTTTTAAAGGGTTTTAAAACAGGGAATATTTGGAAGAAAGAGAAGAGATGCTGAGCACCAGCTTCTGTCTTCACATGCTGACTTTCTGGCACCTGCAAACTATTTCCATGGACAGATGCTGAGTGGTTGAAGTTGACCTTTTCCTGCTCTTCACGTGTGTCTGATTGACTGGTGTTGCCCTTGTGGTATCCTGTCCACCTACTGACTCTCCAACTTTGCATATCCACTAAAAGTCCAGTGGTGCTTCTTCCCGTGATTTCTATTTGGTTAGAATATATCATCCAAATAATCCTTTCCCTCTTGAGCCACAGTCTGTAAACATAAAGCTTCATTTCTCTTCTGACAAATTCTCATTATATCCCTATCTTCAAGCAGCTTGACAGTGTAAAATATCTTCTTAATAACAGGCTTAGTGGCAGAATACAGCAGCTTATTGTTATTTCTTTTTTTTTAAAAAAAGTGCATACATATAAATTAAATTAACTTCAAGTGCCAGATATTTGATATACACTGTAGGTAAATAGGAATCACAAGTCTTGAGGGGGATTACTTGAAGTTTTCCTGGATAACTGTAATGATTTTTTGCCTTGTTTTGATATACCTTCACAACACAAAGTGCAATAACAATGGAAAATTATAGATTTCATTAATTTTGTCTATTTAGGGTTGCAACCATCTTCCCTCCTGGATCAAATGTATTTTAGAGAGAAAAATAGTTAATCACATTGTAAATTATCTTACTTCAGATACTTATGTGAAATTCTAGCTCTCTGGAGAAAACTCCGATGCTGGGAATGATGGAAGGAGAAGAGGAAGACAACCAGCAGTAAGGTGGATGGACTTAATTAAAGTTATGATGGGTGCATTGTTGGGAGACCTGAAAGACCAGGTTAGGGACAGGTCATCATGGAGAAAATCCAAGTACCCGTGTTTCCCTGAAAATAAGACCCTGTCTTATATTTTTCCCCCACCAAAAAAGGCATCAGGTCTTATTTTCGGGGGATGCTGTCCACTGACTCACCTAACTTGCATGCGTCACCCCTGGCCTCCTTTTCGCTGTCAGAGGCCTTCAGGAACTTCTTCTTCTGCAGCCTGCAAGGCTTTCCTGAAGGCCTCTGCAGCCGATAACAGAGCTCCAAATCTATCCGGAGCTCTGTTATCAGCTTGCAGAGGCCTTTCCTAAAGGCCTTTCCTGAAGGCCTCTGCAGCCGATAACAGAGGCTCCAAATCTATCCGGAGCTCTGTTATCAGCTACAGAGGCCTTCAGGAAAGCCTTGCTGGCCTTGCCGGCTACAGAAGAAATAGGCCAGCAAGGCAGGTGTCGGGGTGTGTGAGGGCTGGCTTCAACTGTCCTAAGGTAAGTAGTAGGGCAGTTCCACCCCCCCCCCATCCCCATCCTAGCTTAATTTTTACCTGTGCACCCTGGAGTGGAAGTGGTCTTAATTAGGGCTTATTTTGGGGGTAGGGCTTATATTGGGCACAAGTGTAAAAATCAAGCTAGGACTTACTTTCGGGGTAGGTTGTATTTTTGGGGAAACACAGTATATGGTTTCTAGGAATTAAAAACAACTTGATGGCACATAATCAATCAATGAATTCTATTCATGTCTTTTCAGAAACAGGCTCTGTTAAATTCAGTGGTATATATGACAAGCATAAGCATTTTCAGCACTTTACATTACTATTAGAACACTTCCTCCAGAAGTTAAACTTATATTTCAGTAGAAATCTAACATTTCTAGTTGTGCTGCTTTTTATAGATGCTTTGGGAGAAATTCTCTGTTGTTTTACCCTATGGAACGTCTTTGAAAAAAAATTTCTAGGTGAGAATGCATGTATTTTAAAGTTAATTTGTCATATTCTTCGTTAGCTTCTTCCACTCCCCAATATTTTACTGATGAATTAAAAATCAAAGTAATATTCCATATATGTACAATCGTTTTCTGGGAAAGATCATATAACAATGAAATAAACATGTGGTGTGTTCAATATTTCCTTTCTTACCAAACATTGAACATGCCACCCTTGAATATAATTTTTACATTGCTTTCTTACTGTTATGTATTTTGTTAATTTAGATTTTACTATGTTGGAAACTGTTCTCAATCATGCCATTTGCTAACCGGATGAGATAAACTACATGAACAGTGATCTGGTACCTGGGGACTGTTGAAGTATCCAACACTATGCAGTGTACAATTATTCAGTAATTTGGTTAGTTATATTGCTCTGATCGTCTATTCTTTTTTTACTATTACTTTCTTCAAAAGAACTTAGAGTGTGAAAAAAGAAAAGTGAATAAAACAAAAACCATTTGATAATTTAATCAACAAGTTAAAATGCATCAACTAAGCCAATAAAGGAAATAGAAGTAAAATAAAAAATAAAAAATCCATTTGAAAAGGCAATCTACTCCCAAAGCATGTAATTTTTAATTACATCAGATTAGTCAGACAGCTAAAAGCTCACAACTATAAAATTATCGGTGATTAAAGAAAAGCTTTCTTTAATTCAAGTTGAACTCCTGGTGACTTACAGTAAAACATCTATGCAGGTTTTTTTGGCATGATATTGAAATGGTCCGCTATGGCCTTCTTCTAGCAAGTATTTTCAACTTCCCATTCTATCCATACATTCTCCCATATGTGCATCACTTTAATTTTTCTGATTTTTGAATAAGCAACAAGTTTTATTATTTATTTATTTGATTTTTATCATTTTTATTTGTATTTTTCATATACAACTCAAGGTGGCAAACATACCCATATTCCTTCCTCCTTTTATTTTCTCCACAACAACAACAACCCTGTAAGGTAAGTTGGGCTAGAGAGAGTGATTGGTCCAAAGTCACCCAGCTGGCTTTCATAGTAGAACTAGAACTCACAATCTCCTGGTTTCTTACCTACTGTATTACCCCAAACTGGCTCTTCAATTCTCTTCCTTACTGCTATTGGTTTGGATCAGATTGGGTGATATGAAAATACAGCTTTTAGAAGAAATAAAGCATGTAGTCAGAAAGAAGACCATGCTGAATTGCCTGCCTGCCTGCCTGCCTGCCTGCCTGATAAATTCATTCTGTAGTTCTTTAACACAATCAGAGTTAAAGATTTCACGACAATAGATGGACTGCAGTTAAAGTTCATGCTGATCAATAACAGAATAATGGAATTGGGAGTATTGTATTGTATATCACACAATGAATTGTTGTGTGCTAACAATATGTTCCATTGAAAGTCAAGAAAGCAAATGGAAAATACAAGTGTTCACTAATTAAGTAATTACTCATTGCTTCTAAAAAAAAAAAATACCACATTTTCTAGTGCCTTGACCGTATTTGGCTTATAACACAGAAGTTTGATTTGAATGTGAGTTGCACAATTATTCATCAATTGATCTAAATGAACCACTTTTTAATATGAAATAATGAAACATTACGTTTATTATAAAAGCCAAGTGATTGCTTTGATAACTTCCTTTTTTCTGGTGGTTGGATGCCACCTCAAGCCTCATGTTCACCTGGAGCCTGCAGCGTAAATTTAAACATCTTAAAAAAACCTCTCCCAGCTTATTTTCAAGTGTCTTCTACAGGCTGCTTAATTTTCAACAGCTGTTTGGATGGCAAGCAAAGTGAGAGGTGGAAAAATTTTGGATGTGGAGGAGAAGATTCCTGAGAACAGTGATCTGCCTTGAGCAATGATTAATGAAACAGGCTTTGCACATTTTATAACCAGAAGGAAATTTATAATAGAAATAAGCAAAACTATCTAGCTTAACTATATGTTACTAAGAGGAGAGTCAGAAACCAAATGCCTGGTACAAAGACAGAAGGATCAGCAATCTCTTACACAAAGAGGGACACAGAGTAAATCCTTAACTGTATATTTACACTTTCATACTCCATTATGGTCAGTAGGTCATAAAGAATCGGTGCCACTGGACTTGGTCTTCCAAAAGTGCTTGTCAGAAAAGGCCTAAGTTTATTGCAAAATACTATTGACAGCTATAAATATCAGTGTAGGGTTAGGGTTAGGGTTACAATCACAAAATGTACTGTGATTGTAGTTTTTTTAATCATGCTTAAGGGAGAAGTCACCTTGAAATGTATTGGGAGTCTCCAATTGTCCTAAATCCACTGTTAATTACCAACACATACTGAACACAGTGGGAATAACACCTGTATTTATTAACTTGTGTGAACTATTTAATTCAGTGTTGACTATTTAATTTTACACAGCTTAATTGATTTCATATTTGAAGGGAGATGCAACATTGAGAGGTAATGTAGTTCTAATTGCCTTGAAATGCAACACAACTAATTTAAGAAATACATTTTATTTAGACAATGAAAGGCACAACAGCTCATCTGTCATGATGAGCAGAATTCTATACCAATAAACTATTTGGTTTCAAATTTTAAAAAATAATATCCAGAATAAATAGGGGCTTACACAAATATACAAATCATTAATCATTTGATTGCTAAACAAAAAGTGTCCAAGCAAGTTAAATGCTTAATCTGAAAGGTAAAATATTAATGCAATATTTATCCATCAATTAATTGGATTAAAATATATTTTTAATTTATAATTAAATGATTGCTTTTCCAATTAATCTTCAGGTAAGACAACAATTTGTTAAAATGCAGAGTATGCTTAAATAAATTGCATTCTTTTTCTTTTATGACTTTGAGTCAGTTTTGACTCTTGAAACTACATGAACAAATGCATTCAGGTTGTTGTTTTTTTAATCAATGTTTTCAGATGTGATTTGCCACTGCTTTCTTTTTTCTTAGAGTTGAAAGAAAGGGACTGCCCCAAAGTAATAAACTCTCTTCCATGTCTAAGGCAGGGCTAGAACTCCCAGTGTCCCCGTTTCTAGCCATGTCTATCTAATTCAATTTTCTACCCATCTCAATTAACTCTTACAACTGACCCTAGGCAGGAAACATTTTCTGTTTGCAGAATATGTATATTATTGATTTAACATGTACTTCATTCATGCAAAGTGATGTGGCAAGAACTCATATGACACAGCAAGAAACAAAGATTGTTTGTACCTAGTTTGCCCATTTACTGTAGATAGCAACATTTAACCAATGTTCTTGGACTGCAAAAACAACCTGCATATGGGTTAGTACTTTGATTGAAGACTATTAGAAATACCAGACGGTGGGCTCAGCTGGAACGTTGAAAATATATCATGGAAGAAAGCAATGACAAGTCCCTTACATAATGTTGCCATTACACAAGACTGCTGCTGAAATTATCAGAAAATGAGCTTGGCTTAGAAAAATAGTTGTCTTATTTATGTATTCGATTTGTATAGCCGGCCTTCTCAACCAGTGACTTATCCTGTGACTTTTCATTTTCATTTAATAATTTAAGATTTAATTATTTAAGATGTTCTCATATCATTTGTGATTCATCTGCTACCATAATTCCCCTATATTCCTTGTTCCACTAGAAATCATTAAAAGGCTTTCTTCAGGCCTATGTTGTTGTTCAGTCACTAAGTTGTGTCCAACTCTTTGTTATCTTATGGACCATAGCACACCAGGCCCTCTTGTCTTCCACTGTCTCCCAGAGTTTTCCCAAATTCATATTCATTGTGTCAATGACACTATCTATCAGGCCTATGGGGCAACATGCAAAGTTTTGTTTGAAACGTGAAACTCAAGGCTGACTTTAGATTTGATTAACTGCCAATTCCTTTATAATCAATTATTCTAACACCAGAATTTGATGAAATCTTCAATCAACTTCTACCACACACTAAATGTTACTGTAGTGCAAACTCATTATGGATCCTGGACTGAAAGCTTGTAATGTCTGAACATGATAACGAAAACATGGGAAACAGCACATTTCAAAATCTGCACAGTACTTATGGGGAGCTTTCCCCTCTTGAAATCTAATCAAGACATGAACAATAATTGGCTTTGTCTCCATGAGATTCTCTTGCCATAGCCAATGAGTGAGTTAGGCTTCATTCTTTCCTAGCTGTATTGTTTTAAAGCAGGTTTTATCCACTGTGGTGGATTTAATTAATCATTTTTCCTCTTTTTTGTACACTATTTTTTTCTTTGTTGTGTTATTAGGGTTGAATGTATGCTTTTACTTTGTTTCATTTTGCTTGTTTTGTATTTTATTTCTTATGATAAAACAATAAATAATATTTTAAAAAATTAAAGAATTATTCCTTGATTAGCAGCAGGGAACTATTTCATGAATTATACTGGTGTAGGCTGGCATCAATGAAAGAGTGATGAGTGTTTGATCTTAGTTTGTCCTGATATTTCACCAGCCGGTCTGATTGGCATTTTCAGAGACAGAGTTAACTGTTTTGCAATGTATCTCTCAGCAGCCCACAGACATCAGGGTAAAGGAAAATTAAGCTCATTTTTTATTCATATTCTGGTATGAAATTTGTTGTCCACATTGTCACTTACTCTATTTCTATTGTCACCACTGGATGGTACTGTCCATATTATGTATGGCTATATGAAACTACAAGTGATTGGGTGAATCCTTCAGTTTTATTTCCCTCCCTTTTCAACATGACACCAGATGGCAGAGGAAATATCCATTATCAATACAGAACAATAGCGCAATTCAATTGTTGGTTGAACATTGAAGTACATAGGATGTCTGGAGTAGGATCTTTCTTAGGGAAAGAACTGCAGAAACCTGGTAGAGAAGACAAAGTGGGCATCAGTGGGAAAGAGACATCTGGCAGTAGCCTGAATTACTCAGAAAGCAGCTCTCTGTTCACACCCACTTCTGGTCACTTGATTTCCTGTCCTATTTAATGATTGGCAAACCATCATGGTTTGTATATACCTTGTGGCTGCCTTTGGACAGTATCAGAAAAGGGGGAATACTTTCCTTTAAACCATGGGTTCCCAAAGTCTTTAGCTGATTGATCCTTTCATGAAGTTTCTGATTGTTCATTGGCACTCAAACATTTATTATATAAGATCATTTAATAAATACTATTTTTTTCAATAATACTGTGAACAACAACAGTGACCAATTGGACACTCAAATTGACCTATATATATATAAAAGAAGAAAGAAGAAAAAACAGTCAACAGGTTAAGCTAAACATTACACTAATCTTCAAATCCTTCTGTTAACCATCTGTTATAATATTTAGTGTGTAGAAAGTCCATAATAGAAACAGAGTAGGTGACAATGTGGACAACAAATTTCATACCAGGATATGAATCAATAGTGAGCTGAATGGCCATGGTTTAATTTTCCTTTACCCTGATGTCTGCTGAGAGATACATTACAAAACAGTGAACTCTGTCTCTGAAAATGCCAATCAGACCGGCTGGTGAAACATCAGGACAAAAGAAGATCAAACACTCATCACTGTTTCATTGATGCCAGCCATGAAAGCCTACACTGGTATAATTCATGCCAGAATATTTCCCTGCTGCTAATCAAGGAATAACTCTTTAACTGAGCAGAGAGAAAAGACCCTTAACTTATTGCTTCCAAAATATGCTTCCACTCACTAACTCGGAACTTTTGAAAAATTCATAGAGGACAAGGCAAACAGTGATTATCCATTTGCCATTTACAAATGTTTTGTTTTGCTTTTATTGGGTGATGGCAAGATTGTGGTTGTCCATACTGGGTTTATCTAAACTATGTCATCCCTTAAATATTGGATAGACCAAGAAGCTGTTTCTCACAGATGCTTCCTATTTTCTCTTTGGACCTGATAAAGAACTATTAGAACACACATTACTGAGCAGAGAAAGAATTTAAATTCTTCCACTTTTGTTGATCCTGCAATGAGCATGATTTATATGGAAGAGGGCACCATAAAGCAGTATTTGCTAGTCAGTTTTGAAATATGAGCTTGCCCTTTCATTGCTCATCTGGTAGTAGAACAAAGAAGTCTTGCTTTGCCTTGTCAATATCCATGTTTCTTCTTAAATTCTTTCCCATATCTGTATTATATAATGATGTTTATTAATTAGTTCACTGGTGAGTCTAAACAAAAATGACTCAAATTGTTTCTTTGAGACTTTCTTGCTTTGTCATGGAGAGAAATAGAATTATCTTTATGCTGCCACAAGCTCATTTTGGACTAAAGCCCAGGCTACAATTCTGAATGTACATAAATACATTTATTTTTTACCATCTAATGCAGAGGTTTTATGCATTAATATGCTGATATCAAAACTGCAATCAAAGATTTTCTTCAAATGAAAAATCTTTGATTACTCCAATGAGATCTTACAGCTATCAAAATTCTTCTGGACATGAGACAGATATACTAAAGGTAAGAAAAAGAAATATTGTCTATGTTGAAAAAAAGATTTTTTTAAAAAATATAACACAATAGGATCATCCTTCTGGATCAGGCCAAGCCCATTTCAGTCCAGTATTTTGTTTCTAAAAAGGCCAGCCAAATACCTATAAAAGCAAAAAACAAGCAACAAAACAAGACAAAAGAGCTGAGGTGGCGCAGTGGTTAGAGTGCAGCACTGCAGGCTACTTCAGCTGACTGCTAGCTGCAGTTCGGCGGTTCAAATCTCACCGGCTCAAGGTTGACTCAGCCTTCCATCCTTCTGAGGTGGGTAAAATGAGGACCCAGATTGTTGGGGGCAATATGCTGACTCTGTGAACCGCTTAGAGAGGGCTGTAAAGCACTATGAAGCGGTATATAAGTCTAAGTGCTATTGCTATTGCTATTGCTATTGCTAAAACAAAATGGAAAAAAAACCCAAACCTTGTCATGCCATTTTTGATAGCATGCTGCCCTTAACCCACATATAATGTATGGAGTCTTCAGGTCTTATTATAGTCCTATTATAGATAAAACTTATAGCTTTCCATAAATTGATCCAATCATCTTTTAAAGCCATTCATGTTAGTGATTACCATGAGTCATGATCATGAATTTTGGTTTAATTATGCTTTGTGAGAATAACTTTTTTGTTTGTCCAAAATTTTATTCCAGCCAGATTAATTTGATAACTGCTAGTCTTAGTTTACTGAGAAGAGAAGATAAATATTTCCCTTTTGATTATTTCCATGCTATTCACAACTGTACACACTTCAAACATATTCTTTCCCCACTCACTTGTTCCCTAAGCTAAAGATTCTCAAATATTCTAGCCTTTCCTGGTAAGATAGCCCCTAATTATTGAGCCACTGATTATTTTGATTTTCATTTTCTGCACACTTTTTTGTGCCTTCAAGTGTTGATTCCTGGCAACTACCTGGGCAAGCCCCTGCAATTTTCTTGGCAAGGTTTCAGAAATGCTTTGCCATTGTCTGCTTCATAGGACTGAGATAGACTGACAAGGTTATCCAGCTGACTTTGTGTCTAAGATGGATATCTATATCTATATCTATATCTATATCTATATCTATATCTATATCTATATCTATATCTATATCTATGTCTATGTCTGTATCTGTATCTGTATCTGTATCTGTATCTATAACTATATCTATATATCTATATCCATATTAATATCTATCTACAAATCTGCTGTTATAGTAGCATTCCATCAGTATTTCATACATAGACATCCCACAGATTTGTATAAGAGTATTATTATAGCAATAGTAATTTCAATCTTTTTCCTAACTCATTCCTTCAATCTAGAAATCTATAAAATGAGTAGGGGGGAAAAAAGTTAAAATTTATTTTCATAAAAGTTAAAAGTATTTGTTCAGTTTCCAACAATTCACTTTGTAACAATGATATCCATTTTCTTGTAGTTTTGGTATTTCTCTTACTATAACAAAATCAAGAGGAGACTGCCGGAATGCAAAGATTATTATGGCAGAGCAATTCCCAGAAATGACTCTAAATCAATTATTTTCTTAAAAAATGGATGGGAACAGTTTAAGTATTAGCAGCATGAAACAAATCACAGTTTCCATCACATTGCATTTGTATAACCCAGCTTTTTTATTTTGGAAAAAAAGGCTATGACAGCATTAAACATATTGTTTCTTAAAAACAGCATATGCTTTTTTATATATAATTAGTTGTTGTGGTGGCTTCTGTTAAAATCCTATCCTCCCACTAAACTTGGCCTTTGGAGATGTTTTTATCATGCTAATTGTAAATGTACTTGAAAAACAAATCTGGATGTCCAAGTGCTTTGCATATGGAATCTATTAATCAGCAAGTAGGAAGGGACAAACTAAGTTATAATTCAGGCAAAGTTAAGAACCATGAACCATTTATTCACTTTGGTCGGAAAGCCCTACTGAGACTGTTGAGATCTTTTCTTGTCTTGTTGTCCATTATCTTCTTGTTTAGATTTGAGAAACCAGCTGTCTCTAAGATCTTCTAAGCAAGGACTTCTTTCAGTACCTCTATAAATGTCTTTATTTATTTTTTATTTTTTTATTTATTTTTGTCAAGCATATATAAGATTACAGTAAAAGTATAAACATGTATACATGAGATGGTTATGAGTACATGGGAACATTAGGACAGGGACGGTAGGCACGTTGGTGCGCTTATGCACGCCCCTTACAGACCTCTTAGGAATGGGGTGAGGTCAACAGTAGACAGTCTAAGGTTAAAGTTTTGGGGATTTGGGGAAGAAACCACAGAGTCAGGTAGTGTATTCCAGGCATTGACCACTCTGCTGCTGAAGTCGTATTTTCTGCAATCGAGTTTGGAGTGGTTTACCTTGAGTTTGTATCTATTGTTTACCCGTGTATTATTGTGGTTGGAGCTGAAGTAGTCATTGACAGGTAGGACGTTGTAACAGACAATGTTGTGTACTACGCTGAGGTAAGACCATA
>QLTV01001452.1:1164650-1180662 GCA_003457575.1 Thermophis baileyi | reverse complement strand
GGAAAAAGCTACGCAAGATTAGGTTAACAGCTCTTAATGCCTTTTTGGCAATGTTGTCACAGTGGGCTCTGGCACTTAGATCATTAGATATGAGTACTCCAAGGTCCTTAACAGAGTGAGGGTCATCTACAAGGTCGTGTCCATCCAGCTTTAAATATTCTTTAAATATTATTTTTATTTATATATAATATATATAATATATATAATATATAATATTTAAATATCTTTAAATATTCTTTTCTGACTATGAAGGCAACTTTACTATTTGTGTTAGAAAAATGGCCATGCATATAAATAGACACTATTCTACAGATACAGAACAACTTTAAAGACAATAAGCTATTTGAAGTCAATGGATGAATTTCCCTGTCACTTTGCTTGCAGCTGATGGGACAATCTCCTTCAAAGGTTAGTACATTCCACAAAAACGTTCAAAGGAACAGTTTTTGTCCATGCCAAAGATTAAAATAGCAGTTTTTCTTTCTCTCCTCTGTCTGGTTGCTTGATCTGTCCTACTGGGTTGGATCTCATTCATCTTGGCTGGCCTCAATCAGTCCATTTTTCTTCTTGGTTCTTCAAATCTCAATCCTCCTTTAGTTGATCCACTGGGTAGTTTCATTAGGGAAACTGCCCATCTCTTTTTCCCTCCGGCTTGGGAAAGAATGTTTCTGAATCCTTTGTATCTTCACCCCCAAACCAAGTCTCTCCCCTTGTTAGTTGCAGGGAGTAGAATCCCTGCTGAGCAAAGAGCCACAGAGGGTGGGGGGAGCTTTATGCTTTCTCCCTTTTACCTTTTGTTTATTCATGTGTAGGCTTTCTTGCTCACTTTAAAGATTTGTGTCTTATTCCCTTTATCTTCTTAGATTGCCTCTTGCTAAGATACTCTTTTTTATTTACTTTTGCCTGGCCATAACATCAGGCTTTCTTCTTGTGCTTTCTGTTCCCTCATTCCTCAGTGTGCATTTTAGTCTTTGTGTGCATCCACAACACCACAGCTTTTTATGTCTTTCCTAATGTTTGTTCCTGCTTCTCTGTTCCTTCCAATAAACTTTCTCCCTTGCTGGAGACTTCCTTTTCAGACTCCCAACTGTCTACCAGCTGCTTATTACTTTCCTTAATCTCTACCTTTTTTTCCCCTTAACGTCACTGACAATCCTATTTCCTCCAATTCTGATTTGGGTTATAGACATCATGTGTGAGAGCCTTTACACCCAAGTTAACTTCTTTACTTCTCCTAGCAAAGTTTGCACCAGACTTTAATCCCCTTAGTTATTCTTAAACTTTAGTGAACTCTCTGGGTTGTATGTATAAACAACTGAGATTAACAGATTTTTCCCTCTTAAGGAATTGACAAGTTTACCTGATAAATAAATGCCGTCTGGTACGAAAGATGTCTGAATGGTCTCTGGGGCTATAGTCCATTATAAAAACAATGGATTTTGATGAGAATGGATGCACCTGGCTGTGACAACAACCTCAGTGAACAGTTTGTTGTGCTCAGACAGAAAATATGTCATAACTTTGTGTGAGAACTTTTTCAAAGTAAAATCAAAAAGTCAACTGTCATCTCACTGAGAAAGTCAAGGGAAATAGGAATTGTGATAGATCATGATATTCTGTTGATTCTCTGACTAGTTTATAAAAGGAGAATACTACTTGTGTTCCGTTGTGTGATTTGCTATACAATGTAATGTCAGAAAATATGTCTTAAATGATGAGGTTCTTGTTTGAGTTTAAGGAGCTTGTTCCAATGCAAACAAATCTGAAATTAGATAAGTTGAACTGAGGAAAAATGTAAGTTCCACTGAAACAATTCAAACAGTTTTAAGGTATGCTTTCTTGACAAAGCTATATATTACTTTATGTCCTCAATAAAAGGAAGAAATAACACCAGGAAAATGGCAAAAAGAACGCCTTATATGTGCACTAAAATAATGAATTCATGAGGGCTTTAAGTTATACTTAAACTCATACACTATTAATTTTAAATAAGAGAGGTAAGCATTTGAAAAACAGACTTAATCTGGACTCCAGATTAAGAACCTCTGTTCTGTAGTTTCTCTAACTTTTCATTAATAATTATTGTATATTTGTTTAAGCCATTGATAAAATTCACATGCATACCAGTGATGGTATTCTACTGGTTCGGACCAGTTCAGGCGAACCAGTAGCAGCGGCGGGATGCTCAGCCCACCCGCCCGGATGTCATCATGGACGCTCTGCACATGCGCAGAAGGTTCTGCGCATGCGCAGAAACGCCACGTGCGAGTGAAGCGAGCACTCGCGTGCGCTCCCATGTCCAAACCGGTAGCGAAGGTAAGGGAATACCACTACTGATGCATACCCTTATTTTTTATTTTATTTTTTTATTCTCAAGAAGGATTCTTATGGTGTAGGTATATGGTGCCTTTTTTCTGGGTCATATCTGTATTGTAACAATGATTGCTCCTGTGTCTTTTAAGGATTCTAACATCATCTGGGAATTAAATATATGTACAATTGGAATGGAAGTTTGTCACCTTGTTATTGTGCACCTCTACTGCTTGCATTTCATCCAGGTCATGTCATTTACAGTATATTGACAAAGCTGGCTTTCATTGCTGTCAATTCTTCAGATTCTGTATTGCTAAGGAACAGCTATCTGAATTCTCTACCATCTCAAATTTCAGTAAAAGTACTGACAGTTAAGAATCTGATTACAGACCATGTTATTGTGGGTGGCACCTGGTATTATGGAAGGCAAGCTCCTTGGAAATGCAAGAAGTACCTTAAAAAAACTTGCAGTGCTAGCAGTTACAAAAGTTTTGGATGACAATCATTGATAAAAAACCACAGTGGTACTTGAGTTACTGATGATTGTCTCCTTAATGCTGAGAGCCAATTTGGTATTGCACTTAAGGTACCAGGCTAAAAACTGGGAGACTTAGTCCTAGTACCACCTTGCACACAAAGTCATTGGGTCACCGTGTTCCAGTCCATCTCTTTCAGCCCTAGGAAGGGGGCAATGACTAATCATTTCCACAAAACTTTGTCAAGAAAACTGCAGGGATATGTCAAAGCAGTCACCAGGAGCTAAAATTGACACAAAGGCACACACACAAATCTCCATATATTTGTGGTAGAGATATAAAACAAATGCATGGTGTTTGTTTAAATAGGTAGATGTTTATAAATTATTGAAGAAAATATTAGTATCAAATCAACACTTATTAAATTACAGCTAGATTGGAACATTCAGAAAACAATATATGGCTACAATAGCAATAGCACAGACTATTCACTTCACAGTTCTTTACAGCCTTCTCTAAGCAGTTTACAGAGTCAGCATATTGCCCCCAACAATCTGGTCCCTCATTTTACCGACCTCGGAAAGATGGAAGGATGAGTCAAACTTGAGCCAGTGAGACTCAAACTGCCAAACTGCTGTCAGTTGGCAGTCCAAGTCTCACTGCAGTCTGCAGTCAGCAGAATTGGCTGAAATTTTGACTGAAAAAGGATCCATGTTTATCCCTTCCCCTATAATGAAAGCAGTCTAAAATCAGTCAGAGGTGTTATGGTTGTTAACATCAGCTTGTGCTTGATGTTATGCTATGGATGCATCACGTTTTGGTTCAATGTATGGCATCACAAATTTAAAGCAAAAAAATGGACAAGGGGTTGCCTTCTGATGCTCCTGAACTCCAGCTTTCAGCCAATGTGACCAACATCTAGTCCAGCAGTTATGACCAAGATAACATCTAAGCCATTGCAGGTTCTCATTTCATTCTTAAATAATTCAAGGTAGCCAAACTGGAAGAAATACTGTATGGGACATCCACGCAGCCTTCCCAGCATTCCAGATGTCTTGGGATAGCAAGGACAAGAGAAATTCTGGGGATGGCATTCCCGGTACATCTGGAGAAAGCTGCTTCTAGACACAGGCCACTGAAATTTCTTGCCAGTTGTACCATGGAACACTTTGGATCAGACTTGATGTAAAGCAGCTTTCTGTAATATTCTATCTTCATTTTTCAATGTCAGCAGAGTAATAAAAAATGTGTAAATCAGCTATTTCTCTTCTTGTAGAGCTATACAGTGTTAATATTGATCACTCAAACAGAGACATTTTTGAGATTTGAACTATACAAGTTTACCTTGTGGATTATTTCTTAAGGTTCATTTAATCCATGCTGAAAAGTAAGAAGTCATCCTTAATAAAGAATTATATTGTTTTGTCCCTATCTATTGAATATGTATTTAGAATGCCTCCCTGGTGCATATGTTTTTTCATGTGTATGTTATGAGTAAAGCATTTTAAATATTTTCAGCCAGCCTTTATGTTTTTTTTAAAAAGGCCCTGCTTCTTTCTACTCTCAGTATTATATTTGATTGATGCCTCTTTTGTGCTTGCAAAATGGAAAGAGTATTTTTCTTTGTCATTTTATTATTGTAATCTGTTGCACTGCTAGAATCTAATACTAGAGAATTGCATACTGTAATACTTTACATTTTGAAAGGCAACCAGTGTGCTTTTTTTTTTTTTTGCTTTACATTCACATTTATTCTGGTGAAAAATGTCAGACTGATCCCCAGCATTTCATTTCCAAGGACAATTATCAGTCATAGTTGTAATCATGTTGACTGTCCAATCCATATCTTAGCCAGCCCTTATTTCTGCAAACCCATTGCCCCTCCCTTAGCTAACAAGTTTTTGTTCTACCCAACCATAGTTCAGTCTGTCATTAAAAAAAATAAATAACAGAATAAGAGAGTTGGAAGGGACCTTGGAGGTACAGAATCCCTTAGAAGAAACTGAATCAGCAATATATGGGATATGTAGAAGTATTATCTTTTAATAATCAGGCACTTTGATTATAATTCCAAGGCCAGTTGCTGTTGACCATTAAAGCCTTGCATAGCCTCCTATTGGCATCACTTCTGCCAAAGAGTAACACCAGAGAGGGAAGAAGAAAGCAGGTTTATCCCTACACAGAGCCCAAAAGTTGCCTTTTGCTGTGCTTTAGCTATCTCCAAATGGGAGCCATTTCAGCAGACCATAGAAAGGGAGGGGAAGCAGAACCATTTGTGATGTACAGCACCTTCTGACATCACCCAGTTGTTGAGGCAATGTAAAAACCAATTAGGTGACTTTAATTAGATATCTGCCAGAGGCAGCAGCATCTCTTCATACAGGCTGGTTTCTTTGACTAAGTTTTTCCACATCTCAGTCTTAAGCTGATTGTCTACTATGCTTGACTCTGCTGGAAATGAAAGCAACTTAAGAAAACCCTTTCCAGAGGAGGAGGAAGATGAGGAGGGACCGGGGGGGGGGATGCCATTTTTTCCTATTACTTGGGCTAGAAGGATAAAGTGGAAAATTCTTGTCAACTGCACTTGAACTTTTTAAAAAAGAGAAAGAGATAAAGCCACCATTTCACTCTTTCATTATTTAACTCTCTTTTTTTTAAAGAAAAAATGAAGGATGCATGGCAAGGACTAGTAACCAGTGGGGAGGGGGCATTCCTGTCACAGAACACAACAACCAATTGGAGTAGAATTATTTCCATAGAATGAAATGAAGCTGATCAGGTGAACAAAATAAAAAGAAATACTACTTTTTACATATAGCAGAAACAGAAAAGTAATGTTTGCCTTTTGGGTGGATTGGACCATGTTATGCATTTTGCCCTCTAGAAATGACCTGCGGCCCTTCTATGCTTTGAGCAAACAGGTCATATGGATCATTCTTCCCCTATAGCTGTTCCCTAACAGCAGCCATTTTGAAATAGTTCCATCCACACTGATCATTCAGAGAACTGTTTTTGAGAGTATTTATTCCCCTTTCCTCCCTAGACAGGCTGAATGGGTTGTTGGTGAGGTGACAAAAACTGCTTCACAATCTTGCAGCATAAACTCCATGTCTAATGCACTTGCATATGACATGCTGCAAGCGCCCAGGTTATATACTGACATCATAACACCTATTTTGTTATTTTGTTACCGGCTATGGTAATCTTTGTCCCCATCTTTGTTGTTTTGTGACCGGCTATGGACACCTCTGTCCCCATCTTTGTTGCTTTCTGAATCACTTCTTTAGATGGCAACCTGATAGCCAGTTCTGTTGTACTAGTAACTTTTAAAAGCCACCTTAGCAGTTTTTTTTCTAAGCTATAGATAAATCTGCTTCAAATTAATATGATTAAATCCCCTCAGCCACCAAGTTGATTGCTTTGCTTATTGATTTATATTTTCCAAATGGCCCTGTTTCTCCATTCAGTGAATCTTTCTGCAATCAATTTCTATATGAAAGTGGAAATGGTAATCCCATTCATTCTTTGTCTATTACTTCGCCATTGTTTTTGCTTTGCTTACTTTCCTGCCTTAAGAGAACAACAAAAATGAGCATGGCCTTCTGGATCATGGCATTAAATTGTGATCTTCCTCCTCCCTTGCCCTTCATACAAATTTTTAGAAGATCTAAAAAATCATTTCTTGTCTAACTGAGTTGGCTAAACTGAATTCCTTTGTGATTTAATTTGCAGATTTTTTTCTTTATGTTTTCCATGTACTTTTCTTTTATCCCCTCCCATTCTCTTACAGGCCTATTATCTTCTACTAGCCTATAGGAAGAAATATAGCATTGTTGTTCTTTTATTTTTTAAATAAGAATTGTTGTATATGATATTTGTTTGATTTTGATATATGACTTTGCTTGAAAACTATTTTTGGTGGATTGTTATCATGAAAAACAAAATATAAATAATTGCCATAAATGCATACAATATATAAGATTATCTGTTCATCTTCATTTTTATGTCTGTCTCTATTGTAATCTTTCTGCCATAAGCTGCCTTGAGTATTATTTATGATTCCAAGACTGCCATTCATATCTCATAAATAAATAATTTTCCATTGGAAAAAATGTACCAGTGTACACAAATATTGTACATAGCAGACATGTCTTTTACACTTTTCAAAAGGCTGACACCAGTACCATTCAGGAAGTAGTGCTGTTTCAATTTTTATAAACTGGGAAAACTATAAATTTCATGAATTAGTCCTTGATTTCATTGAAACTAAGAAGTTTAAGAGTAGTTGATAAAAAGAGCTGTAAGGATGATAAAGAATGTAGAAAAAGCTATGTCTGAATTACTAAAGAAATTGACTTTCAACTAATGCTACTGTCTGGGAGCATAAGAAATCCTTTGAATTGTTTTGTATATATTCTGAGATTTATATGATTCTCAGAGGTAGTTTTGGCCAAGGTGCACCACAACTTGATTTAAAACATATTTTAAATTTATTGGCTAGTAAGCCATCCAATAAGCCTGTAATCCAGTGCATATTTATACAGGAGTAAACCTGTTATTTTCAATGGGATGTTTGATGTAATCCCAGCTGAAATTGTGCTGACTTAAGGGAATTAGATAGAGACAAAAACTGCAGCTACCAGTTGAAAGAGCTTTAAAATGGCTCATTTCTACCAAAAGAAGAGAAATAAATCAGAAGAAAAGTAAAAAGAAAAAAGAAAGAAAAACCAGCAGCAGAGAAGGAAGAGACAAATTACAGTATCCCACAACCAAATTTTAATCATCCTAGAAATATCAATTCAGTATCATCAAAAAACTAGATCTAAGTAATCTCCAATTTGAATAAAGGTGAATATACGTGTCCCAGATAATGTTGCAGGATCCAATCTAACCCTTCTAACCTTTCGGACTTGTGCTGGAGCCCATCCTCAGGTAATTTCTCTCTAGCAAATTGTGTGCTTTGGGCTATTCTGTGTGTAGTATTTATATGGTGCCTGTTGTGTGTGGCTTTTTATATATTGACTGGGGTGTTGATGGCTAGCTATTAACCTCCAATATATTTAATGCCAGGGAAATACCTGCTTCTTCTCTTCCCCCCTCCCTATTAATTTTTCATTTTTCCTGACCTGAAATAGTTTAGGATCCAGTCTGGATGATGGGTCCCTCAGGTTGGATGGCCTGAGGGACCCAATAGACTACTTAGGAAGAGCTGAAGGTGTTTCAGAGTAGTAGTGGTGTTTATGAAGTGTCTAGATTAAAGCTTTCAGGATGTCCAATTGCCATACAGGAAAAGAGAAACCAGAGCATCAAAGAGATCATTATAATGGAAATATGGAACATAAGAAAGCTTAGCAACCATTCAAAGTTACAACAGACCTCCCAAAAAGGTATCCAGATTTCTGATGGCAGCTCCCCATCCTGCCTGTGGTCACTTAATGACCTTTTGGGTGCTTGTCTACCACCTCACCTTTAGGGCCAGTTGCAGTATTCTGCAATCATGTGATGCATTTTATGATAATTGTTTTCCAGTTATCCAATTTGACTGGTTTCTGGCAAAAAAAAATACTCATAAGAATCCACGATCCTTTAATGATTGTCACAGTCACCACACATTTACTTAACAACTGTTTCAAAAAAGATTGTAAAATTGGGTCAGTCTGATAGATGCCTTAACATACAACTGTCATTACTTATGATAGAAATTCTGAGCTCCATTACAGTCATAAGTTGAGAACCACCTGCATGGATGGAAACCATTTTCATTCCAATATAATTAAGCTGACCCAAAGACAGAAAGATAGCATTTTAATTCAAAGCTATATCCTATAGATTCAGGGCAGCATGGTGGCTCAGCAGTTAAGATGTTGGGCTTGTCGGCTAGAAAGTTGGCAGCCCAGGTTTGAGACCTGAGTGCCATGTGACGGGGTGAACTCCCATCCTCACCCCAGCTCTTGCCAACCAAGCAGTTCCAAAGCATGCAAATGTGAGTAGATAAATAGGTACCACTTTGGTGGGAAGATAACAGTGTTTCATGATGTCATGACCATGGAAATGTCTTCAGGCAGCACTGGCCTTGAAATGGAGATGAGTATCGCCCCTTATAGTCAGAAAACGGCTAGCAGAGTAAAATCTGCATGGACTCTTTTACCTTTTTTCCTATATCCTATAGAATTAAGTAATAGAGTCTAACCTGAAGCCTAAATTGCGATGAGAGCTTTACTAAAAGTATACTTAAGGACAGAGGTGGGTTTCAGCAGGTTCTGACCAGTTCTGGAGAACCGGTAGCGGAAATTTTGAGTAGTTCGGAGAACCGGTAGCGGAAATTTTGAGTAGTTCGGAGAACCGGTAAATACCACCTCTGACTGGCCCCGCCCCCATCTATTCTCTGCCTCCCGAGTCCCAGCTGATCGGGAGGAAATGGGGATTTTGCAGTAACCTTCCCCTGGAGTGGGAGGGAATGGAGATTTTGCAGTAACCTTCCCCTGGAGTGGGGAGGGAATGGATATTTTGCAGTATTCTTCCCCTGGAGTGGGATGGGAATGGAGTTTTTACAGTATCCTTCCCCTGCCATGCCCACCAAGCCACGCCCACAGAACCGGTAGTAAAAAAATTGAATCCCACCACTGCTTAAGGAGTTTTTCACATCTATTCAAATGAGTGACGTTAATGGAACATATTGCAGTATTAAAAGTCTAGGAAAAATAGGAAGAGAAATTACTAAAAAGCAAGAAATCATTTAAAAGGTAGTAAAGGGGCCTTTTAAAAAACCATGAAGGAAATCTGAAAGAATTAGATACAATTATTTAGGCCAAAACCCAGTAAAACTATAATGAACAATTTCTAAATATTTAAAAGAATATCAAGACTACGGCAATTGTTCTTATGCATATTACAGTGCTGTTATTTCACTCACTATAATATTAATTTGAAAGGTTTCTAAAGGTGCAGCCCTAAGCATATTTATTTAAACATTTCCAAGATTGAATACAAAAGTGCATAATTTAAAGACTGTTGAGTTCACTTTTCCAAAGGGGTAAAAAAAATGCATTATGACACATATGTTTCACATTCTTTGATTTAAGATTTCAACAAAAATACTAATTCTTTATCCTGTCAATGAGGCAATAAATAAATAAATATATTCCTTAATGAATGTTTGGTAGGTGACAGGTGAAAGATGTTCTGTTTTTAAAAAGTAGCTATTTATTGATACTCAATTAAATGAAACAAAACCAGGTGTCTACCTGTGAAAAACAATACTTCACAACATCTATTACTTTCCAAATGTTTATACAAAATAAATCATAAGCTTTCTCGAGCAGAACTTGCTGGCACACAAAATTGCTAATCCAATATCTTTTTCCCACACACTGCAGTGGAATAAAAAGACAGGGAGATGGGTGGCCCAAGAGTAGTTATTTTTATTTTGATAGCTACAGCAAAGTTCACAATTCAGTTATAGGATCTCTCATACAACAGAATACATTTCCTCCTACAGATAGTCTTCAACTTACAACCGTTCCTTTAGAGACCATTTGAAGTTACCATGGCACTGAAAAAAGTGACCTATCACCATTTTTAACACAACCATTGCAGCATCCCCATAGTCATGTGATCAAAATTCGGACACTTGGCATGTATTTGGCATGTATTTATGATGGCTGCAGTGTCCCCGGGGTCACATGATCACCTTTTGCAACCTTCTGACAAGCGAAGTCAATGGAGAAGTCTGTGTTACTAACATAACTGCAGTTAACTATGTCAAAAAAGGTCGTAAAATGGGGCAAAACTCATTTAACAATTGTGTTGCTGAGCAGTGGAAATTTGAGCAGGGCTCAATAATGGTCATAAGTCAAAGACTACCTGTGGTAGCATCCATCGAGTTTAAAAAACAAAACAAAAGCAACCACCTTGGATATTAAATACCTAACTGTGACTAATTACCCAGAATTATCACATTTTTTTGTTCCAAATCCATTTGCCATAGGTCCAAACACTTTGCATGGGCAAAGGTAATTAAAGCTCTTTTTCTTTTCTTTTCCTTTTTGTTCCCATCCAATGCTGATATTTCTGCTATCTTTATTCTTTTGTTGTTGTTGTTGTTGTTGTTTTAAAAGGTTTTAACAATTTGTAAACTGCCCAATGTTGCTGAGAGTTGAGTGGCATATAAATTTAATAAATTATTAAATTATTATTACCTTAAAGTATCTATGAAAGGTGAAAGCAACCTTGGGCATTTGCGATTTGGACAGTTCTTCCCCTTTGGCTGTTTTGTCAGATTTTAAAAATTAATAGGAAATATTGAAAGTGGTGGAAATCAAGAAAAATTGCCAAATCTCATGAGCTTGTAGTATTCCCATCTGAAATGTCGTGAGATTTTAGACAAGAAAGCCACAAAAACATGTAAGTTTGGGAATCTTGCAAAATTTTCATCTTTACAAAAAAACCAAAAACCAATCTTTATTTGGAATCCAAATCAACAGCTATTTCTGGTGACTTCATGGACAACCAGTGACTTTTAACGACAGTTCAGGAATTATTAAGGTTCATAGTAAAAGTCTAAATGAATTCAAACCAATAGAAATTACTTTAAAAGAGAACCCTATAGTAATATGAAAGAGTAGACAAAGAGGAGCAGTTGTGAGCAATTTATAGATGAAGCCCAGGAAAGGCTTTCTAGCACCTGATTGCTTTACAGCAGAGGTCGCCAACTTCCAGGCCTTGGACCAGCACCAGTCCAGGGTCTGCCAGGAACCAAGCCACACAAATGAGCAAAGTCCCATCCATGCATGAACAGGATTTGGGCAGTACACGAAACCATGCCTCCCCCCCCCTCGGTCCATGGAAAAAACATCCTCTACAGAACCCATCCCTGCATCCAAAAGGTTGGGGACAATTACTTTACAGTGTCAAAGCAGAGATACCAATTAGGTCGATCTCCTAAGTGACTTTTATACATAACTAGCTGATAACCCGGCGTTGCCCGGGTATCTATTTATCCCAATCCTGTATTAGACAAAATACTGTGGGGGTAAGACACTCCTAGCACCCCTAGAGGTGTGTGTGTGTGTGTGTGTGTGTGTGTGTGTGTGTGTGTGTGTGTGTGTGTGTGTGTGTATTCCAGCATAACTGTGTAACGCCTCGAGCAATTTCAACCAAAGTTGGTACACAGATGACAGGCCCGCCATGCCTCCGCCACTCAGCTCAACCGCTCTCAGCTCAGCCCACAGCAGGGCCAGTGAGTGCTGGTGCCATCGGGGCCCCCTCTCGGGCGTGGCAGAGCCCCCCGGCTGCCGTCAGGGGCGCTCTGCTGGGATTCACGGATGGCGCTGCTCAGAAACTGCTATGGCGCCGAGGCTTCTGTAGCAGCCAGAGGAAGCCGAGCAGGCGGCGGCAGTGGCGGGTCTCGCTTGGGGCTATGCTGTGGCGACCCCGTTGGGATGGACAGCCAGTGTGGAGGGAGCTGAGCATCGCTCATGGATGGCCAGACGGAGCCTGCCACGATGGAGGAGCCGCGGCTGCTCAACGCGTCGCTGCTCTGCCGGCCAGAGAACGGCTCATCGCACAGCTCCTGGAACAGCACTGCCGGCAGCTGCGAAGCTCCCTGCAGGTCCAGAGGTGAGGCTCCCCGCAGCCTCACATATGACTTACTATCTGGAAACAAATACTGTGGGGGTAAGACACCCCTAGCACCCCTAGGGGTGTGTGTGTGTGTGTGTGTGTGTGTTTGGTTGCAATTGCTCGAGGCGTTCCAGAGTTATGCTGGAATACACACACACACACACACACACACACACACACCCCTAAGGGTGCTAGGGGTGTCTTACCCTCACAGTATTTTTTTCCAGATAGTAAGTCATCTGTGTACCAAGTTTGGTTGAAATTGCTCAAGGCGTTCCAGAGTTATGCTGGAATACACACACACATGTACACACACACACACACACACACACACACACACACACCCCTAGGGGTGCTAGGGGTGTCTTACCCCCCACAGTATTTGTTTCCAGATAGTAAATCTGTGTACCAAGTTTCGTTGAAATTGCTCGAGACGTTCCAGAGTTATGCTGGAACATGCACACACACACACACACACACACACACATCCTTTTTTATATATATAGATACAGCAGTGGAATCCCTCATTATGTAGTAACTATAACTTTTTCATCCTTATCAAGGATGTATGAGTTTGTATGTGTGTATGAGTTTTTAACTGTTTTTAACTGTTTTATTATGTTTTCTTTTAATAGTTTTTTTATATTGTTGTGAGCCGCCCAGAGTCCCTTGGGAGTACACATTTAATAAATAATAATAATAATCAAATCTGGACTGTAGAAATACAGATGATGGGGAAATAATTCAACATCTAACTCTTTACTCCTATCTAGTGTTCTTGTGGATTTTTGCAGCACGTGCTATATAAAGCAACCTAATCTATATTCCTATATACCAATGGTTCTGATAACTGCTTTACTTGGCTATACAACTAAAAACAGTGCAAAAGCTTTCCTAATTTCTGCTTTATGGTTGATTGCACATCCAGCCAGATGTTCAATCTGGATTTGGCATTTTTAACCACTCAAGTCCTTCCCAAGGACCTGGGATAAGTCAGATGTTGTTTGATGATGTTAAAAGTATCATTGCAGGGTGTAAACTATTCCAAGTAAAGCTGCCTTTTGGAACTGACTGATTGTGATTTTTATCAATGACAATGGTGTTCAAGTGATGCTCCAGATGTTTTGGAAGTGAATCCACCTATTATTACAGCTGCTTTACTGCTTTTTGCTGCAATTCATTTAGTTCTAGTTGCAGATCTTTATATTTTGTTATGTTCTACGATTCTCTCTTCTATTCTGCTAGTGGTAGTGGTTTCATTATTATACACACATGGTGAAATCACAGCTGTCAGTTCTTTTGTTAGTGGTGGCTTTCATACACATCACGTTCTTCATAGATTTCCCAGCTATCTCATATATCCATACACTTCATCTAAGGTCAGCCTGATGTGCAAATGCATATATGAAGGGAAATTGTGTGTGGAGAGTCTTCTTCTGCATCCTTGCTGATATGGAAAAGAAGTTGGATCTACTACATGTCTTCAACCTAACCTAACCTAAAACTATCCTAAAAGAGTCATGGTGGTGCAGTAGTTAGAATGCAATATTGCAGGCTAATTCTGTTGACTGTCAGCAGTTCGGCAGTTCAATTCTCACCGGCTCAAGGTTGACTCAGCCTTCCACCCTTCTGAGATCAGTAAAATAAGGACCCAGATTGTTGAGGACAATTTGCTGACTCTGTAAACTGTTTAGAGAGGGCTGTAAAGCACTGTGAAGTGGTATATACATCTAAGTGCTATTGCTATTGCTAAAACAGTGGGCTAATTATCATTGCATGAAGCTGAAATGAGATCCAGAATAATAAAATATACCATTTGTAAAGTTAGTAGAATAAATTATGTTTCAACTCCTCCCAAAATGTACTCTTATCCTAACGGAACTTCAATTCACATTTTTTTTCTCCTAGTGTAAAATGCAACAACATTGAATGAGCCTATATTATGGTTAGAGTCAAAAGGAAGTTAATTACCCCAAATTTTGCAAGAACTCAATTTTATCACCAACAAGTCAAGTGCATCAATCAGATATGACTTTTCAAAATGTGGATCTTGATCCCAGTTATCTGTCTTGCAATTATCCCTATTTCCAAAGACTGCAATTATGCACTGAAGAAATTACAATCTGTATGAGTGGGTAATGGGAACATGTCAGGAAAGTGAAATTATCTTTGTTTACTCCAGTACTCTGATTTAGCTCACATACACCGTGTTTTGGCATGCCCAATGTGTGTTAAAGGACACGCCATAATTTATTGAACAACAGGCTCACTTGTCAAGAGGATGTTTGTGCAACAAAGATATAGTGAACTACGGTTTGCAGGTTCATTATGCAATTATTAAGTACAGATAAGTACATTAATTGAATACAAATTAAGGGAGGACAGAAAGATGAAATACAAGTTATTCAAAACTTGCTAATAGTCTGAGGTTCAAGAGCTGTTCAGTAATGTCAGCAATTACATTGGGAAGGTTTGTACAGTGGCACCACTTTCTCTTCCCCTACTTGCTTCTCATTTTTGTCCTTTTATCTAATAGCTAGGCAGACTGCATAATAACATTCTTTTTCCGGCACTGTCGGTTTCTGTTTCCCAAGCTGCCTTTTCTGCTTCCCCATGACGAAATAGGCTAGCTTCCATTTACATTTTATATTGCATCCTTTAATCTTCTTAGATGAAAGAAGAAAGAAGAAAGAAGAAAGAAGAAAGAAGAAAGAAGAAAGAAGAAAGAAGGAGGAGGAGGAGGAGGAGGAGGAGAAGGAGAAGGAGAAGGAGAAGGAGAAGGAGAAGGAGAAGGAGAAGGAGAAGGAGAAGGAGAAGGAGAAGGAGAAGGAGAAGGAGAAGAAGATTTGCTATCAATTAGGTATCAGCAACCACATAAATTGACCCTTTCCAGTTGACTCAGCCTTCCATCCTTCTGAGGTGGGTAAAATGAGGACCCAGATTGTTGGGGGCAATATGCTGACTCTGTGAACCGCTTAGAGAGGGCTGTAAAGCACTATGAAGCGGTATATAAGTCTAACTGCTATTGCTATTGCTATCTGATTCCAATCAATTCTCCATACAATGCATCCATTGCCCCTGTAATCGACCCCATCCACCTTGCTGCTGGTCTTTCTCCTCTTCGCTTTCCTTCAATCTTTTTCAGCATTATAAATGTCTCAAAACAGTTAGGTCTTTGCAAAATGATAATAATAAATTTGCCCCTCTTTGTTCTGCACATAGTCATGGATAACTTGAGACCTCTATGCTTTTTTTTGGGGGGGGATATTCTTTTTTGATGACAGATTCCCAAAAAATCAATATGCTTATTACCGATAAAACATCCAGGTAGCAAAGCAGAGTTATAATTAAACGTTTGGCATAACTGATAAAATATGTTGCTAGATATGAATCAAAAAAATTTCCAACTATTATTATTTATTAATTATTATTTATTAAATTTATATGCCCCCCAACTCCCAAGGGACTCTGGGCGGCTCACAACAATATAAAAAAACCATTAAAAGAGAACATAATAAAAACATTTAAAAACATTAAACATTTTCCCAGTATAACAGCACTTGTGGCAATGGGAAGCCACCACAGTAGAAACAAACTGACAG
>QLTV01001452.1:1101982-1114920 GCA_003457575.1 Thermophis baileyi | reverse complement strand
ACCAATACTACTAATTACTTTAAAAAGTAATGGGAGCACAAAGTCGAAAAAGTTACTGAAAATGAGATGGTGAAGATCTTGTGGGACTTTCGAATACAGACAGATCATCATTTAGAACACAACACGCCAGATATCACGGTTGTCGAGGGCCGAAGAGTACAGTTTATTGATATCAGGAGATGAGGAGATGCCAGAGTCGAAGAAAAAGAACTGGAAAAAATTATGAAATATCGCGACCTGGCCATTGAAACTACACGGCTATGGATGAAACATGTAACAGTGATACCCATTGTCATCGGGGCCCATGTCCAAGAGAAAGCACCACACAAAATTATGAAATATCGCGACCTGGCCATTGAAACTACACGGCTATGGATGAAACATGTAACAGTGATACCCATTGTCATCGGGGCACTTGGTACCATGTCCAAGAATTTCACAAAACACATCAAGAAATTGCAGCTTCCTGCAATAACACCAGCGGAACTGCAAAAGACTGCGCTACTCGGAACATCATATATTTTAAGAAGATACTTGGTTGATACCTAGGATGCTGGCAGCAACCCATATCAACCATTAGCACCAGTCAGTGGTATTTGTGACACTTTTAAATGTTCAGTTGACTGAGTTTCATGTTTAATGAATAAAAGAGATAATAATAATAAACAAAATGAAACACTTGTAAGTACGTTATGAGCACAGCATGAACTTCAATAGAGAATGTCTATGGAGATTCTCAGTCATCCAGGTTATGGTTGTCCCAAAGGTGCTTTTTCATAGGAGAACAAAACCCATCAGGACTAGATTCAGCAGTCCATCTGCATTTAAAAGTCAAAGGCCACTCTTTTGAAGACAGAAAAGTCCAGCTTTTGGACAGAGAGGTTTGCTGGTTTGAAAGAGGGGTCAAAGAGGTCATCTATGTCAAAATTGAACAGCCCTCTCTCAAAAGAGGGGAAACATCATCTATCTCCAGTCTACAACCCAGTCCTTTCAACAGTTCCAAGAAGGCTACACACCCATTTGCACTACTCAGGTGACCCTGATGACACAGATAAACTTCCAGGTGGCCTTAACAACTCTAAAAGAGTTGTTATGCAAATACAAATGACCAGCTGTCTGCAAGGAGTGTAAATCCTTCCATTCCCCACCATCCAGTCAGAGCTGAAGAAGCTTCTTGAATGAGAAGTGAGATGTCTTCAAAGAAAAAACAGAAAGTCCAGTTGCCTCTTGAAAAAGCACCTTTGCTTCAATAGAGAATGCTTCTTCAAATCAAAGCTGATAAAAGAAAAAGATCAATTATTTTCTATAATGTGAATTTATTTAATAAAATGAAAGCATTGTATCCTTGATTTGAATTGGATGTTACTTTATTAAGGTATGATAAAGAGTGTGGGAAAGACAGCATGGATCATTCAGTTATAGGAAAGCCAACCATATTGCTATTCAGAGGTGGGTTCCTCCTGGTTCGGACCGGTTCGCCCAAACCGGTAGCAACCCGCTGGTGATGTCACAGAGCCAGTTCAGTCGGTGCTTGTCCGTGGACGCCGCCATCTTTTTTTTGGAAATTTTTTTTTTTTTAAAAATGGATTATTTTTTTCTGCACATGTGCAGAAGCCGAGTTTCTGGCACTGCGCATGCGTCACCATCTTGTTTTCAACTCTTCTTTTTTTTCTTTTTCTTTTTTTTTTTTTTTGAATTTTTTTGGGATTTTTCGGCACTGCGCATGCGCGCGCGAGCAAAACGCCCACGCGCCCACGAGGCGCAGCCACACGGCACAGGAGGAAGTGAACCGGCAAGTTAGAACCCACCCCTGTTGCTATTGCATCACTCTGTAATCTACTGCCATGTATAGACTGACAAACTTGATTTGGTGGTGCATGAATAAAAGATAATTCAGTGTATATGTCTTTGCTCCATGTGAGATAAAGGTTGATTTGCTGTTTATAGGAAGAAGCTCCTTTTGATTGTCTCCTGTCATAGAGTTAGATGAGGGAATAACACAAGTGATTTTTTTTAATGTGACAGCAGTGACAAGGAGAGCCTGCAGTCATGTCTTGTTAATTTTCTATGGAGTAGAATGTCACATTTACATTTCAAATTATCTCTCCATGCTGCTTACAATTTGCTTGGATTAGCTGGCATGTTATGCCATCAAGATTCAGGTTTTTATTGTTTATGAAGACCATGTTAATCCCTTCTTCCTCCCGTCATCACTTCCTTGACATCCTTCATCTCTCACTTCTCCAAAACAAAAGTAATAGAAGTCAGTCTCCAAAAACCAAACATTAAAGGAAGTTGTCAAACTTCTAACTAAATGCAGGGCAACAATTTAAGCATCCAAGAAGAAGAAAATGAAATGTCACTTTTTCCCTCCTATATTTTTTGTAGTCAAGCATCAAGAGTATAATAGTGTTTCTTCTTGACTCTCAGAATAATCAATAAGGATATATTGTGTATTATAATGTCATTCTTAATCTTATATTATAATACCATTCTTAGCTACTCTTGAATCCATTCAGTGTGTATAGGATTGCAGCCATTAATGTAATCCAGTTTGAAGACTAGCTGAAATTGTACATTTAAATGAAACTGATGACTGAACCTGCTAAAGCCCTTCAAGATTTATAGGAATCTTCTTAAATGCAATGCTTCTAAGCATAGAACCAGAACATCAGGGAGGAAAACAGCTAACATGCCATGGAGAAAAAATATATATTCATGAAAAACATAGCATGTTGTGGATTAGACAGACTGGAATCCTCCTAATATCTAGTTTTCTATGGGAAAAAAATAAGCTATTACCTAGTTGAGATAAGCAAAAATTTCAATGAATCTTCCTATTAGAGGAGCCATGTTGTTCTTCTCCCTAGATTACTATTGTGAACAAGGGACAAATGTTGCAGCAATAAATTCACTGAGAACACCTACACTACCTTAGACTTAATAAGAATAGCAATAGCATTTAGACTTATATACCACTTTACAGTGCTTTACAGCCCTCTCTAAGCAGTTTACAGAGTCAGCATATTGTCTCCAACAATTTGGGTCTTCATTTTACCCACCTTGGAAGGATGGAAGGCTGAGTCAACCTTGAGCCTGGTGAGATTCGATCTGCCAAATTGCAGACAGCTGGCAGTCAGCAGAAGTATCCTGCAGTACTGCACTCTAACCACTGCGCCACCTTATATAAAGGTCACCTCATCTGACCTTTATAACTGGGCCTCTGCTTTCCAGTATTCCAAATGGCCCCACTGTGCAAGGCCAAGCCCTCACAATGGAAAGCTGACCAATCAGAAATAGTATTGCAAGGTAAATTTAGAGAACCCAGGTGTGTCCTAGTTGACTCTCTACCCTTTTGTGTAAGTGATTGGTTGAAGATTCTTTTGGACAAAACAGATAAACCTCCAAGTGTTTCAATGATCCTCTAAAAGGATGCAAATGACCAGCTGTCTGCAAAGAATATAAATCCTTCCATTCCTCACCATCCAGTCAGAGCTGAAGAAGCTTCTTGGATGAGAAGCAAAACATCTTCAAAAGAAAAAACAAGAAAGTCCAGTTGCATCCTGAATAAGCACCTTTGGGACATCCTTTGGACAAAAATTTCTGTTGGGTTTCATTTGGCAACTCAGCAATTCCAAGGGTGTTTTCTATCCAATAGGTGCAAGAGCGAAGACTGCCAGTTTCTGTATTCAAAAGACAGGAGGAAAGAAAATGTATTATGCAATCACTAATTTACTAATTTCCTCCTTTCCCAGAAAGGCCTGACCGATCATTCAGACATGAAAAAAACAATGAAGGGAAAAATAAACTAGGATTAGTCATCAATGATTAAGTTCATATACACGTCTTGAATTAATTATTTTTCCTCCTTGGGAAGGCTGGCCCCTTTGGAGTCTCTGCTGAGCAACATCAGAACATAATATCGTTTCTTAAAATGTACATCCGATGTGATCAAATCCCAAAATGAAGCAGGTTGTTTTGGGCTGATTCTATGGCTCCATAATGCTGAGCAAGAACTCTATTAAAATTTCAACACCGAGGCTATTAAGAGACCTTGTGAGCTATATACCTGTAGTACTTCCATAAGCAAATTCAAGAATGTGCCTCACAAAGGCTTTTTTTTAGCATTAAATACTGCAGAAGAGAGAAATTTATTGCTAAATCTATCTTGGAATATTTCTGGGACCATATCCAGGCTAATCAGCTTTAAATTTCATGCGTGAGACTACAAAAATATGGGTGTCAAACACCAAGAAAGGCACACTAAATTGCTGGTGAGCCACTTTTGGCTGGATGAGCCACAAATTACATTGACTCAAATATCAGCTGGAAAGGATTTTGTCTGCAATGTCCAAACCAGATGGAACTCTGCCACCAGAATGAAACTCTGGCTGATATTTCCCATGAAAAATAAGCCCTGCATATCATATATAAAAATGTGACTAACATAATCCAGGTTTATACAAAAATTAAATTGGCAGAAATTATCTTGTAAGAAATTATCACCTATTGTTCCACTATCTTGCTTGTGAGTTCACAACCACGTTAAGAAATATGCACATGTGAAATAAGATTCTATTTTTACAGAGAAGATTCAAAAAACAAAAAAAGCTCTAGCAGTCTATTTTCAGATGCTTTTTGTTTTGTCACTGTAAAGTGGCATTAAATGCTTGAAATCTACAAAGATATCTAGCATTTTAGCCATTGTCTATCCACTGCAGGATGAAGGCCTCTTCTGCATGTTTCCAACCAATATGGTCCTGAGCTTTCTTTTGCCAATTAGCCCCACAATATTTGCGATCCATCTAGTTTTAGGTCTCTTTCGTGGATGCTTTTTATCAAGTGGGGTCCATTCTATGATAGATACCCCAGATTAACACCGATCACATCTGTCAACCCACATTGGACCAGAGTGGCAGATTATGGTCTATTCCTTCCACATGCCTATACAACCTCAAAAATGCCCAAAGGCAGAGGATGCTAAGAAATGGAAATGGGCTGTTCATGTAGCAAGAAGAACTGATGGCAGGTGGACCGAGGCAGTCATAGAATAGAATGGATCTATGATATATATGAAAGATATATATGTCTATAAAGATACAAAGATATTAAAGATATCTTGGTTATCAATACTTGTGCATCAGATCTGGACCTTAGAATAATCAAAATACCACCACACAGACTCATTGATTAGATTTGTGGGACAAAATTTCTTGGCAGGTGACAGGATAGTTGAAATGCTGGTCCTCTTTGTCAGAAATATACTTTTTTTAAAAGGACAAGCCTGTGTTTGTCCCTCTTCCTTTGGGCATGCCTGTAAAGAAGAAGCCAATGTATGTTGTATGTTTATTCAGAAGCCAATGCTACTAAATTCAGGGATATTATTTGTATTATCTCCTTTTTAAAATTGTAATTAATTTTCAAAAGTATTTGGTTAATGCTAGTATCGGCATTCTACTGCCTCTGCACAATTTTGTGCCCTTTAATTCCTCTTTCAACATATGAGAAATTCTGTCCTAACTGACCTAAATAAATAGAGATACCAGCATACTACAATGCATCAACTACCAGCATCAAATGTATTTCCAATAACACCTCTTAGCATTTAAAGGGCAATGGTGGATGCTTTTAACTTTCTTGCCCACCTGCCCAGAAATAAGATAAAGATGAGCAATCTTTAAACATAAGAGATGATAATAAGAATGGGTTGCCTTTTAATTAACTGATGTAGTATGATTGGTTCCTTTCACCATTACGATAATTTGGTCAAAGTTCAGAAAATACCCTCTCAAAGTCAACTAAAGCCAACTGCATATCTCAAAACAGACCCACTATTTTGTCTAATGGATAGAGGATTTCAGCCACATTGTGCAGTGTTATGTATTGCTTTGGTTTTTTTTAAAAAAAAAAGGCATATCTAGATCAATTGTTTGTTTCTAATTAGACACCCACAGTCTACAGTACAGATTTCCCACAAAATCACTAAATGCAGTAATTTATATGTATATTTTCCTATTTTTGTAGCTTTTCATTTAAAAAGAAAAACTAGTTACATAGGGATATAGTTTCATTATATATTATTTTTATCTCGTGTTAAAATTGTGAGTTGGCATGTGCTATGTAAATAAATGTATTTATTATTACAGCTAAATTTCTTTTTGCAATGTCTATGCTTTTATAGATGACGTGCACGATTAGAAAATTCCTTTTGAATCTCATATCTTTGTTGTGATGTTGTTTAAATAATCAACATCTGATTATAGAATGATGTTTAAATTATATCCCTTTAAAAGTTATGACTATACCTTTTCTAAAACTTAAAATAATTTTGATCAGTCCTAAGTTTTAAGAAAAAGCCTAATATGGGAAACAGAAATACATAAACTGATAGTAATCATTTATCTTTTCAAACTAAGCTCAATTTTCCTATCAACAAGCATAATTACTAGCTGTGTTTGCCAATTGACCTTTCATCAGTACGTGCACTTTTTCGCTCAGCACCGCTTTTGTTGTCGCTCAACTCATTACTCAGCTGATGTGCTGTTAAAAAATATATTGTGATACAAAGAAAAAAACATGTTATGTGTTAAGCTATATGTTAACAATTAGCTGCCATAGGTTTTACTTTAAAATTACTTTATATTAAATAAAATTAAATAAGAGGATGCAGAATTGGAACTCAGTATTACTCCTGCTGATGTTCCTCTCTTCTATTTCCGTCATAGGCAGATTAATCAGTAAAATATTCAGAAGGGACACAATTTGGAGAGGCATCCTAAGGGACAGAAGATTAATGCTCTATAGTCGTAATCATAGTGTTGCTTCTTTTTCTAACGAATAAAACTGTACAAATAATGCTATAACTGAAACATATAATTGATCTCCCTGTTGTAAAATCTAAGCTAAGAAACTTTTCTCTTTAAAGTAATGTTTCTAAGCATTATCTATCAGATCCACGGCTCGTTGGCAAAATCCTTCAGGAATCTCAATATGACAATAGTCTCATTTTGCCACAGCTACATCTGTCATTGTAAGACAGGAAGAGCAATATTGTGTATTATGGTGCTTTAAAGGAACCTCTACTAAGCCTGTTGATGCTATTATTTTGAGGCACAGTGATCTTCCATGGAATCTCTGACAATATAAGTGGCAACATTACCTATTGTATCTCAGTTTGGTTTTCTATGGGCATATAGCAATAGCAATAGCACTTAGACTTATATACCGCTTCACAGTGCTTTACAGCCCTCTCTAAGCGGTTTACAGAGTCAGCATATTGTCCCCAACAATCTGGCTCCTCATTTTACCCACCTCGGAAGGATGGAAGGCTGAGTCAACCTTGAGCCGGTGAGATTTGAACCGCCGAACTGCAGCTAGCAGTCAGCTGAAGTAGCCTGCAGTGCTGCACTCTAACCACTGTGCCACCTCGGCTCTTATATGTGCAGTCCTGTCAGAAAAAGTGCTAGTGAGAGCTTTCCACTGGCTAATATTTTTGTGGTTGACTAGATTGGATAAAGTATCTCTCTACTAATCTGCCTCCAAAAATAGCTTTGTGAATTAAAATTATTTAAGGTTTATTTTTAATGCATGACCATTTGAAGGGAGAAATTGCCCTATTAGAAGTCCTTTAAAATTCCAAACACATATTTCTAAGGATTTCATACATTCTAATAGCTCATGTATTCAATTAGCTGAGAAACCAATTACACTGAGACAATGCTTGGCGATTTAGGGATTTAGTCTGGTGCAGACAATGCCTTTAGAAAGCCTTAATAGAAAATAAAAGTAAAACGAAAAGGCAAGTTCTTCTAACTTTAGCCTATAGCACTTTTGAGGTAATAATTTCTTCAAAGAGCTAATTAACTAATTAATTAGTGAATCTTAAAAATAACTTTCTAGATATAACTTGGAAGTCGTATTGAGATTTAATTTTCAATTGAATGAGCTGTTGGAAATATTTCACTGCAGTATTGGGAACAGACGGCTATCTCGCTTGGTGCTGCGTACTCTGTGTGTATCTGAGAGTTTTAAAAATAAGTTCATTTTATGTCAGAGTTTAAAGCTATGTGAGAAGATGTTCCAACACTGGAAGTTTTTAAGAAGAGATTGGACAACCATTTGTCTGAAATGGTATATGGCTTCCTGCCTGAGCAGAGGGTTGGACTAGAAGACCTCCAAGGTCTCTTCCAACTCTGTCCTGTTATTCTGTTAAGTCAGTGCAAATGTTTTCCAAGGCAACATGTATTTCAGGCAGTGGTTCTCTGACACAGATATACCAAGACAAGGGGAAAAAAACAAAACCAGTCATGGTTTTCCCAGAGATAATTTAAAACAAAAATACTCAAAAATGCTTGTTTTAATCTCTCTTATACCAAACCCCAATCAATAGGGCTGGTTCAAGTTTAGGAGTCACAGTTCTGTAAAGTTCACTTTGGAAATGCCAAGGATCAACCTTGCCCATTTACATAGTTTTAAGTGAACATGCAATTCCTTACTACACTTATATGGATTCCAAGAAGCTTTGGTGAGTTATCTTGTGCACAAAGTAAGGACATGCCTTTTTAGTCTGGGTCTTGACTCAGGACAAACAGCACACAAAACAATCAATCATTTCTCCAAAATATCTGCTAGCAATTACTAGAGAATTTGCTTTGACATTTTGAAATCATAATTCAAAGACTGTAGAGAAATTTACAGCTAAGAAAAAAAGACCTTCATTTGAACGGGAACTTAAAACAGATGTGGTTCTTAATTGCCTTCCTCTTTTAAGTGCAGGCAAAAGAACTTTCACCTATTAAATCATAATGCATAGAGGTTTATAATGAGTTTCTGCCCTAAACACATCAGCAGCCTCTGTAAGGTGAGATATAATATATGGTGGGGGTATAGGTCTACAAGTAGCATCCTTGAGCCATTGAGAATTTGATTCACTAATTTCTGGAAGGGCAGCATTTCACATGGAGGGGAATCAGCATTAGCAACAGCAATAGCATTTAGACTTGTATACCCCTTCACAGTGCTTTACAGCCCTCTCTAAGGACATAGCATATTTACCCCAACAATCTGGATCCTCATTTTACCAACCTCGGAAGGATGGAAGGCTGAGTCAATCTTGAGCCTGGTGAGATTTGAACTGCCAAATTGCAGTCAGCTGGCAGTCAGCAGAAGTAGCCTGTAGTACTGCATCTTGGACATATCATCGTAATAATCTAAGCTTAAACCCAGGCACACCTATAAAACAATTCTAAATCACCCACAAGAATCTGGTATTAAAATAGCAGCCTCTTTCTTCGAGCAAGCAAACTTTCAGCAAATGGAAGTGTAGCTTTCAGTGCTGGGCTACAGTAGGACTTGCATGTGAGGGCAGAGAGTGTGCTCTATAAGCATCTGCGAATCAGAAACACCTTTGCGTATATTGCTCTTTTGTAGAATAATTTAGGTGATAACTTAGGTGTTGTACTATGCTATCTAGTTTTGCAGATTTGTTTTAAAAAAAGGACAATGAACAGTTTCTGCTCTATTGCTAGACTTCCTTCAAACTGTTAAATATACTGATTTTCCATTTGCTTGCAGATTGTAAACCAATGTGCATCTATTTTGGTTGGTTCTTTTTCCTTGAGAGGAAAATCTCAAATACTTCAGAAGAAAATTGAATGTTATTATCTGAAATCATTCCCCTTGGATCTCCTTTTCCACTGACAACTGAAGAGAGGAACTTGATAACAGTAGCGGGACTAGCAGGTGTAGTTTCACCTTTGATACAACACAGATCTCAGTTGCTAAGCAATTTGTTTCAAGTGCTACTTTTGCTGCTAGACAACCACGAACTGGAATTGGATTCCTTCAATTACCTATGAAGGCACTTCGGGTGCTGTAGAAAGTAAGCTAATAAAACATTGCATGGAAAAAGATTTGGGCAATATTTATTAATTATTTTACAGAGTTTCTGTGAATCTGATATCCTGGATATCGGAGGAACTGCTTGTCTCCAATGTTTTCCATCCATTCCAGGGGTGGGTTCTGGCTTACCTTGCTGCCAGTTTGCTTCCTCACGTGCCGTGCGGGTGCACCATGCGGGCGCGTGCGAATGCGCAGTGCTAAAAACCCAGCTTCTGCGCGTGCGCAGAAGCAAAAAATAAGATGGTGCTGCCTATGGCGCCACCGAGAGAGCCGGTTCAGGAGCATGTCCAGCCGGCCATCGCTGCCGGTTAGGCAAACGGGGGGAAATTCCCACTACTGGTTCTATAGAGCCAGTCCGAACCGGCAGGAACCCACCTCTGACCCATTCGGTATGTTCCGAAAGAATGGGAATGTTCCAGTTGCCTTCTATTAAATATTGTGATCTTACAGGACCAAGTAAGCATTTTTTTTTCTGTTGTAGTTTCACCCTCTGTAGCAGATTCACCACAGATATATGGACAGCACCCTTTCTTCTGGGTTTCTGAAAGGCCCTTAAGACTTAACTTTAGTCTCAGGTCTGGGATTTGTGGGGACCAACATTTGGTTTGATGTGTTATAGTCTGGTTGTTTTACTTCAAGCTGCCATGTATGGTTTTGTGTGTTGCATTGTTTTAACTGTTATTGTTTTCATATTTTTTAAGCTGTCTACTGGAAAAGGTGACTCTAACAAATGTAAATAAATAAGATTAAAACATTTTTAAAAGAGAACATACAGTCGGTAGAAAACCCACACCAATTTTCCACAATATATTGAACCAAGCAATAGACTTCTGAAAAGCATTATACTCCTGGCACATGAGCTACATTAATTGTCTAGCTTCTGTTGTGATTTAATGCAAAGATCTAAAGAAGTAAACTCCTGATAATCATCTCTTGACAAGCCAAGACACCAGCAATTTGAATAACACAGGAAAAAGGCAGATAATATCTGGTTGGAGAATGAATGCCAAAGCAGTTGTTAGTATTGTATGTCACTGCAATAGCATCCTAATTATTAGCATTCCTTTGCCATCACAAAAATGTTGTATTATCACCCCACCAATTAGCATCTCTTAATACTTGAAATACAAAATGAGGCACCCTAATAAGCATTGATGGGTATGTACTATTACAATGTTCTGAAAGCTGCAGGCGACTTTCAGGTGTAAATCAAGGTATTGGTTGTCTTTTTGAAGGTTTTATTATGATTCTGGTTACCTGGAACACACCTTTTCCCAAATCCATCTGCCCCTTTGATCAGATTAAATATGGTGGATACTCTCCAGGTTTCACCAAGCCAAGCAGGACTTCAAAAATGGGCATTCTGGGTCACTGCTCCCCCTGTGATTTGGAACTTCCCTCCCTATGGAGATCTGGTCCACATCTTTCCTCCTCAGTTTCAGGAGCAATGAAGACCTGGCTATTCCATTTAGCTCAAGAAGAAGGTACGTTGTGATGGTTCAAACAAATTGGGGAGGCAAATTATTGGGACAACAAAGGAATATATGTTGTTAAAAAACCCAATACTGTGATCAAGACCAACTGAGGCAGACCTTGCTGTGTACGTCTACATGTATTGTAATTGTTTTCTTCCTACATGCAACAAAAGTTCCATTAATTGGTACTAGGGGCATAGATAAGTAAGGATCTGAGATCCTGCAAAGAAAAAAATCTGAAAAAAATTGCTAAGCACTATCCTGATGAAGTCACAAATCACTTTTTTCTAACTATTTACATTAGGAAGCATTGACTTTCTTGATCCAGTATTTGGCCAGAATACTCATTCAGTTAACTGATGTACTATATTTCCATCAATGTCTGCTTCGCTTTCATAGATCACAGACAGATTTGTTTTTGTCCAACCTCTGAGCTCCTATAACCATCACTTTTGACCGGTTTGATTCATAAGATCCAACAGTGTACTTAAGCATTTCTACAGGTGGCCTCTTTTAAATCTTCACATATAAGAACATTTATTTGGAATAATATTATAACTACATTTAGATAATCAAATATTCAGTAGCCACCATTTGCCATTGGTGATAATTATGGAGAGGAAGAGGAGGAATATGTACTGCTTTATTTCTGCATCTACTCAGAAAACATACTGTAAATGAGTGAGAGAGTTTATATAATAAATTCCTTGGTCGCAACCACATCAGGCTTAAATTATACTGACATGAATTATTATACAATAATTTAGAATCCTGTAACCTACCCAGGAGCTAAAAGGTCTATTAGAACTAATGAGAATGGTAGATGTGGCTGTATTATGGGAGCAAATGAAGAGATGCATAAGACACCAAAGCAGAACACAATCTTAATAATTTTCCTGATTGAAATGAAGACATTTTCTCTGTGGTGAGCATCAATCTAAATAAGACACAGGGCTGCTTCAGGCAGTAAATTATAATGTTTAAGGACAAAAAAACCTGAACGCTAACCAGCTATTCAAAAAAAGGCTTACTAGATAAAAGCCTATATCTTTCCCCAGGGGCTGTTGCTGATAGCTGCCATTACTTGAAACACAGCCGATAAAAATATTAATAATGGTTCTTTCCAACTTTATCCTTTGCTTTGACAGTTCAACCCCTTTCTTTCTTTTTCCTGGTTAGAAGAGGAAGAATATAGAAAACAACTATTATTTCATTCTTGGCAGTTGTTTGTTCTCCTGTCATCTACAATCTGGGCTGTTCAGAAATTGTGACTCTAAGTTTGAAACCAAATATGATAAGCCAAAATTTTTTTTTTTACTGTTTTAGAAGAACAGTCAAAATGGTAGAGTGAGCTATAACTTAGATGATGAATCAATAACTGTTCATTGGCTGAAGTCCAACAATGTGCCAGGCTAAACCTTTGTTAAACAAACAATAGTGTCCTAATCCAGATATTACGCTAAACCATAGACCAGTGATGGCGAACCTTTTTTGGTTCGCGTGCCAAAAGGGTGTGTGTGCGTGCTCTAGCGCGCGCACACATGCCCACAACCATTCCCTCCA
>QLTV01001452.1:1089428-1097638 GCA_003457575.1 Thermophis baileyi | reverse complement strand
AATCTTTTATGTGTTCGTGTATATTTTTTAACATCCCAATCAGTTCTTCATAGAAATACATCTCCATCTTGTCAAATTTCAGTTATTTAAAGCTTAGTTAATTCTTAAAATCAAACTGTCTCTTTGCATTCCAATCTGTATCAGTTCAAAGTCCTTTTTTTCTTCTTTCATCAGCAACAATACTCCATCGGAAGTACTAAGATGATAAACACTCCTTTGAACTCCTTCTAGTTCTTTCACAAGGTCAAATCAAATCACCAGATGTTAAAACAATTTTAGTTTTACACACACTGTTGCAATATCTTCTTTTAGCCAGCAGATGGCGTTGTCAGCTTCCAGCTATGACAAAACAACTCTTTAAAATAAATCTCCAAAATGCTTTAAATCCACTTTTAAAAGGTTCTTTCCAAATCTATCATTCTGTTTCAAATTTATTTCAGTTTTACCAAGTCCAATTACAAAAATATCAGTAATCTCCTTGGGCTTTAGTCTTCATTGATTTCAACCTCTCTATGGTATTTCCGAGTGCTAGATAGCCGCCAATCTCCATTTTAGAAAATCCTCAGCTATTCTGTTTTAAGATTTTCAGAGCTTAAATTGGCCAATCACTCACCAAACTCCGACACTTTTCTTTTTCTCCACTCCTGCACCAGTGCTTAGATCTTCTTATCCAGATGATTCACAATCTCTATGTTTCCCTCATTTCGTTCGTAACCTCTTCCGCTAATGGCTCATCGCCCCTTTACAGCTGCCGTATCTCTCGGGCTGCTGACAGGTCCCTCCCTTATTCACCCCCCCTACAGGGGAGTTCTGGTCAAGATCTGATAGATCTTTAACCCCCAAACTGCTGAAAGTTCGGCATCTCCCTCAGAGCATTCGAGGAAGAAGCCGTAGCACGGAAGCGTGGTCATGCCCTCTCCTTTGTTAGTGATTTTTCTGTCCTGTTTGTTGTTCAGTTGCTAAGTTGTGCCCAACTCTCCACAACTGGTGGACCACAGCCCCCATCTTCCACTGTCTCCCAGAGTTCACCCAAACCCCTGTCCATTGCATCAATGACAATATCTACCCATCTCATCCTCTGCCTTCCCCTTCTCCTTTTGCCTTCAATCTTTCCCAACATCAGGGTCTTTTCCAATGAGTCCTCTCTTCTCATTTGGTGCCAATGTAACAAACCGTATGTATTAAAACAATATTCAAAGTCCTTGATCCTACCAATCTTTTGACTTTGTAGACCACCACTCTCTGGCCTATTGTTATTCATTTTTTTCACTGACTGTATAAGAAATGCATGTGGAGTGTGTCTCTACCTAGCCATGATTCACAAAATCTAGCATAACCCTCAAACTTTGAAATTATGCACCCTTTCCTTCAGAGCCAAGAAATTCAATACATTCAAACTTTAGGCTGTTCTATGATGACTTTGTGATTTTAGTACCATTATTGTGGTCTTTCTTACCACAATAATGTCTGATTCATACATGACAATGATAGTTGTGTGTTCATTTCATTCAGGGGTGGGTTCTAACTTACCTCGCTGCCGGTTCGCTTCCTCCCGTGCCATGTGGCCGCGCCTCATGGGGAAAAAAGCCAAAAACAAGATGGCGATGCATGCGCAGTGCCGGAAACTCAGCTTCTGCGCATGCGCAGACGAAGAAAAAACCTGGAAAAAAATTCAAAAAAAATTCAAAAAAAATAATCCAAAAAAAAAAGATGGCGCCCACGGACCGGCACCGACAGAACCGGTTCCATGATGTCACCGTGACATCACCAGCGGGTCACTATCGGTTCGGGCGAACCGGTCCAAACCAGTAGGAACCTACCTCTCATTTCATTTGATAACAAGGACGTTTTGGGGCAACACATCTCTTCCACTATTTAATTATTTCACTTTGGAAATGGTTGATTATTTCACTTTGGAAATGGTTAACAAATGTAATTAGACTCTGGACTTTTTCTTCTGTAATCCCCAAGGGCATGCAAGAACCATTCAAAAGCAGATTACCTGGTGAGCCTTATGCCTTAATTAAGTTATATTCAGGTGTTAAATATTAAATAGCCTGTAGTGTTTAAAGACTTTAATTGGTACACCATGCTCAGGGTGGAAAAAGTCCAGATTGCTACAAAATTAAAACCTAAAGATTCTATGTGTCTTCTCTAGAAGTAGACTTTTAGTTTACAATAGTGTTATTCTGAAACAGATTCCCTTTAATGCTTGGGCATAAAAACTAGGGGAAAATACCTAATACTTAGGAAAAGGGCAATTTAAGGGCATTGTATTAATTTTGTAACCTATCTATTTATTATCTCCCTATCTATCTTCTATCTATCTAATCACTGTTTTTGTTTCCATTGGCTTCTGTTTCCATTGGCATATTACACATGGCTTCCTCTTGAAAATTCACCATTGCAGCATTCAGAATCTGTACACTCTTTTATGGATACTTCTGTTAATCCCATTCCCACAACTGCCTCAAGTCTTGCCTCTGCAGACAAGTCCTTGTAAATCTCTTCTTGTCAATGGATTTAGTTCACTGATTGTCTACCATGAGATACTTCATAAAACAACTCACAGAGGAATATAGCCTTCTGCCTCTGTCTTTTACTAAATAGGCTGTTATACTAGATAACCTTTTAATGATTGCATTCCATTTTAACCTGGCTCTAGAGACATAATCAAAGAAAGGAAAACTCCTGCCTTAATGTCATAAATTTTTCATACTGCATTTCAAGCAGGAAATTAGTAAGGGGTGATTATGAGGCTTTTCCCCCTAAACTCTACTACATTAATGCCCTACAACATGGACATTTGCATAGTATGCCAGTAAAGGTTAGGTAGCCTGGGTTTGCGTGAAACTTAAACATTTAATTTTGTTGTTCTTTTTTTTCCCCCTTATGTTCAGATCACAAGTCCTCTTATGAATTATCACAGTCGCAACCAAAAGTACAAATTACATTCTCAGAACCTAACAAATTATATAACAAATGGCAGGGGAACAAAATCCTCTGCACTAGAAAAATGTTGCAAGATCCAATCTGGGTCGGTTACCGGCATCAGAGGTTTAGTCTTCTGAGCTTCAGAACTCATGCTGGAGACCATCCTCAGGGAACGTATGTATGTATGTATGTATGTATGTATGTATCGCATTTATATAGCTGCCTGTCTTAAAAGCAATTCTGGGGGGGGGGGCTTACAGTATAAAACAATATAAAACAATATAAAACAATATAAAACAATATAAAACAAAGAACGATTAGAGAGAAATGGGCAATTCAGAAATGTTATTATTTAGTGTATAATGAGAACGTGACAGAAGAGAAGTAAACATGTACACACAATCCATGTAATTATACACAAATCTTCTATGGGAGTAATGCCACACCTCCATAGTTCAGAAATGTGAAAATAATAAAATAAAATAAAATAAAATAATAAAATAATAAAATAAAATAAAATAAAATCTATATCACTGGAATGCCCATGTGGTTCCCAACCAAATACTAACTAAGGTTGATTTTGCTTAGCTTCTGAGATTAGCCAAGATCAAGCTACTTGATGTCCCTGTAGGTTTCTCTATGTATCCACAAGAAAATGTGTAAGACAGCTATTGCTAAAATGGAGTTTAGAAACACAGAGCAAATATCAGACACAATAAAGAATGAAGTGGATGAAATCTGCAAATATCTGCAGGATGCATAAAGCCTCTCTTGCAGCCATTGAAGGCTCATATCACCTCAATGAAAAATGACACTTCTCCCAAAAGAACAAGTGAGTAGAAAAAATATATATAAACACAGATGAAAATCAGTGGAATGCACAGCCTCCCCTCTTTGGGAATCTAAAGTTGCCGATTTCAGCTATAATATCCTAGATTTCCTCTCCATCTCCCTCTCCCCCAACAAATGTTTCCGTGCATCACACATGGGTGTCTCATAATGAAGAAAAAATAAAAAAAAAAAAAATAAAATAAAATAAAATAAAATAAAAAAAAAAAATAATAAAATAAAATAAAATAAAATAAAATAAAATAAAATAAAATAATAAAATAAAATAATAAAATAATAAAATAAAATAAAATAAAATATAAAATAAAATAAAATAATAAAATAATAAAACCAGAAGTAATAAAACTGGTCCCACAGCCCTAGTACACTCTTATTTTCATCCCACACTAATCGCACCCTATCCCACTGCCTAATGGTTGTGCATTGCCCAGAGTCGCTCTTGGTGAGATGGGCAGCTGTACAAATTTGATTAATAAATGAAGAGCCAGGTTTTTATGTGCTCTTAGGACTGACAGAAGGATGGACCTCAGGGGGAGGGTCTTCCATAGGGCAAGAGTTTCAAGAGAAAAGGCATGCTTCCGAGGACCCACAAAATGGCAATGTTTAAGGAAAGGAACCTAGAGCATGCCTGGCCCCGTCTGGTGAGATAGGCAGATGTTCTCAGGGATTGGTGGTCCTGCAGATAAACTGGTCCAGGGGCATGTAGGGCTTTAAAGGTAATAACCAGGTAATAGCCTGAATTGAACCCAGAAGTTCTCTGTGAGAATTTGTAGCTATTCCATAAAGATATTATGTGAAAAACAATGAGCTATGAATAGTGGTCCTTTTTTAATGGGTGCGTAAATATTTACCTCCAGTGTAAATATTCTCACGTTACTGATATTTTTTATATAATGTGCATGGGCACTTTTGTCAACAAGATTTCCTCAATTGAATGCTCACATAAAGGTGAATGAATAAATCATAAATGCCATCGATGTGAATAGATTGTATTCACAAGAATAGTTCTGAAAACAAATACAAACCTTGCTAGCCTTCAAATGGAGGTGAAAAATCACTGATTTTTTTTCTTGGTTTTTTTGGAAGGAAAAAATATAGATGCCCTATTGAGTATGAATGATACATAATTTAGAGCAAAATAATAACATAATATCATTTTTGTAATATGGTGGCTTATGAAACAATTCAAATCTGCCAGTTGATATATGCAAAAACATTTTGTCAGCTCTGGCTTCATTTAATTTCACAGAGATTGATGTCATTATTATAATTTAATGAAGAGAAATAGTAATGTTGTAATATATATACATATATATAGAGAGAGAGAGATACATTTTTAATGCTACATTCCAAAGAACCCTGAGGTTTCTTGGACATTTAAGTGTGATACACTCAACATTCCTTAACATATCTTAACTTTAGCAATAACAATTCATTATGTTTAAAATCCACTCATACAGCAGCCAGTTTCCTAAAATTTCTTGCCCTTTATGCTTTAAACACATAATGAAGGATTGAAGATACTCTGTCCTGAGAAAGGTTTGCAAAGTAGAAATCAAGTTATAGAAATTTATAACAGGAATAAAAGATACAAAGACATTGAACGAGTACTACAAGAGAAAGGGTAAAAACAACTGGCTAACTACAGGCCTTTTTCCATTTGCACCTAACAATGGCATGAATATTCCCTGGTAACCTTTTCTTCTGCCATATCCTCATGGCATTGTATTTATTCAATGGCATTGTATTTATTCATACCCAGATCATACCTGAGGCAGTTAAAAGTTGTTCTCATATTGCTAAAGGAACCCTTTTCCTGTTTAAGTAGTCTTATGATTCAGACATTTTGCTGTGTGCAGTTTGATGCATTACAAGGTCCATCAATGTTGGTGTCAGTTGACTTCTAAGTGTCCTCCTTCCACCACAACCACTAGTCAGAAAGATGTAATATATTGAAGACCATGGCACTTGGAGGGAAGGTCCCAAAAGTCATTGTGGCCATTGCCATCCCATTCCTTTGAACATGGGTATAATATTTTATGTACATACATTGGGACAAGGCTTTGATCATGTAGTCAGAACCCCCATCTTGGCCTTTTATTACCTTCCTCCCCACCCCATAAACTTGACCTGTCTAGAACAGGAAATTACAGTCTTTGTGTAATTCTAAGAAAATAATTAGAAAGCCAGATATGTGAAATGTAATGAAATCATTTATTAGCTCATAGGCTATGTAGTATCTCAAGTTCAAGGACATGAAGTGCTTCAGAAGACATGAATATATAGTACCACTCTTTGCATCTCCTTAAAACAAACACGTTTTCCCAGGATTTCATGGCAACTAGAAATCTATCGAAAACCTTCAAAACTGAGTGACCTAGAAAAAAAACTCCTTCCTTATTATTAATGATTCCTCAGCATCCTTAATGGGATTAGACACTTAACCATAATTATTTTACCTTCATGCTAGAATTATAATTGATTCTTTAATTTGGGGCTAACTAATGACAGTCCTTAAGAATCAATTGACATAAACTGGGCTATGGTTATTCTCACTTTCTTTTATTATACCGAATCCAGAAAAATCTATTCTACTGACAAAGAAACAAATAATCAATTATTTGTCATCCAACAGTTAGGTGGCTGACATCTTCAACTCATTCATTTTCCCTCTCAATGGCTCTTGGGGTGTGAAATTAATCTATATAATATTGCTTCCTTCAATGAAGCAGTGGGTTTTAAAGTAATTGGATTTTGTTATTGAGGTAAGATAACCAGGAGTTGTAGCCCTGTGTATTTAATATCCTCAGTTCTTCATAGAAAGTCTGAGGATTTGGAAGGGTTGAGCTCATGCTATGCTTTCCCCCCATGCAGTCTTAAGAGAGGAATGCCATTTACTGAGATATAACAGTTCATCTTGTGTGGTAGATATTGACTACATTCAAATTGGCAAGCCTGCAGTGCCAATTTATTCCAAGCTGACAACAAGGATGAACTGATACCTGAGCCACGAAAAGGCACCATATTGTATTTGCTAGATTATTTCGTTCTCTCCATGAAATAATTATCAGAATTGTTTTGTGCATGAGCTAGCAGAGATCCATCCTCAGAGAAGCATGTCTCATTTAGTAGGTTTTCATGCCTAAAAAGCATTGTATGATTTCACCTAGCTCAGTTTGTTTCCCTGTCTACGTCCAACACTATTGCTTTTTTCACGATACAGATTGCTTTAGTTTAATTTACTTTTTCAGTTCATGGAATCTAAGAAGTTGGAGAAAGGAAATTCAACTTATGTACTTTTTTAACAAACTTTTTTGTATGCACAATAGAGCAACTATAGTAAACTCTATACATAATGCCATAACTAATGATTTTTTTTAATTTAACTGTGGGGTTTAAAGCATGAAGTTACCTTTTAAAATATTTTTCTTCACCAAATAACACAGTACTTTTAAGATTTCGTTCCAACTCAAAACTTCTTTTAAAAGTATGCTTTTATAAAATTATGGTTATCTATCATGACATAAAAAGCATAAAAAAGCATAAAAAAGCATAAAAAGAAAGACAAGTCTAGACTTGTTCTGCTACTGCAAATATAGGAAACTATGTTATAATAGACTAGTTATCTATTGAGCTTAATATTGCCATCACTGAGTGACAATTTAATATATGGTTTTAAATACCGGTAGCACTATTTTGCACAATAGCTCAGGACAAGTCTTCAAAAGTCATAATAGAGTTGAGATGATAGCCATCCATGAAGCCCCTCTCATAGAATCATAAAACAGAAGGGACCTTGGAGATTGTCAAGTCCAACTTTATGCCAACTACTATAGCAATTCCAATAGGATACTAGATTGAACTGTGGAGTCCTTGAAATGTCTGCAAGCAAAAAGCAAGCTCAGAGACCATCAAGGAATCAACTATAGCAATTACCAAGCTTATTTTCATAAATCATGGGCTATAACATTAGCAGCTGTTCCCATGCTGACTTCTTCCTAGCATTATGGCAGTCAGTAAAATGTTGAAAAATGCAGCAGCTTCTGCCCTATTTGCCCTTTTGAACTTGCCACTACTTTGCATTCAAATGTAATGGACATGACTGCAGTTTTAAGAGGTGAAGGGTCAAACTATGGACCTGCTTGCAAAAGATGGGCCTACTCACTCTGCTTGCTAAACAGTCTTAATTTCCTAAGTGTGAATTATTTGTGTATTTTTAATATTCATCTCCTTGAGTTTCTACCTGGGGAATACTTAGAGTGAGTTACAAGCAAAAGGAATTAAAAGCTTTTTAATAATATAATGCTGATCACTAACACAAGGCAAAATAAAATCTGACAATTTTTAAAATTATTTTACCTTTTTATTCATTTTTATATTATGTAATTTATCCTGTTCAAATGCATTTCAAGATTATTAATAATTAT
>QLTV01001452.1:1070993-1086787 GCA_003457575.1 Thermophis baileyi | reverse complement strand
GGGGGGGGAAAAAGAGAGAAATAGAGAGAGAGAGATACAGAGAGGGGGAGAGAGGGAGGGAGGGAAACAGAGAGAGAGAAAGAGAGAGACATAGAGAAATATACAGAGAGAGGGGAAATATAGAGGGGGGAGGGGGAAAGAGAGACATAGAGAGAGAGATACAGAGAGGAGGGAGAGAGGGAGAGAGAGGGGGAGAGAGAGGAGGAGAGAGGGGGGAGAGAGAGAGACATAGAGAGAGAGATAGAGAGAGGGGAAGATAGAGTGGGAGAGAGGAAGAGATTGAGACAGAGACACACAGAGAGAGAGAGAGATACAGACAGAGAGTGGGAGATAGAGGGAGATGGGGGAGAGAGAGAGATACACAGAGAGAGATACAGAGAGAGGGGGAGGGGGAGAGAGGGGGGAAGAGACACAGAAACACAAAGAGAGAAAGAGAGAGAGGGGGAAAGACAGAGAGAGAGAGAGAGAGAGAGAGAGAGAGAGAGAGAGAGAGAGAGAGAGAGAGAGAGAGAGAGAGAGATGTCAAAAGGGTTTTGTGCTTCCTGGTGTATAGTGGCTATTTTTTAGTTTCACACATATGAAGACAGGAGGGGGAGAGAGATTATTGTCTAATAGAAATCAGCTTAAATCTAAAAGGAAATATGGAATGAGTAGGAAAAATTTAAAAAAAATTGCCTAGGAGATCCTCTATGCTTATATAACAAATTTCCTCTCTCATTTGGGGGAAAAAAAAGTAAAATAGGAGCACTCTTTTCTTGTCTTGCCTGCAGAGTAGGTAAACCTGATCTCCAAGAGCTTATATTCAAGCTCAGAACAAAATTACTATAGAGACTGAACTTAACAGTGGCTCAGAAGAAGGAGAGCTACTATCTGGAAAAGAAAGAAACAAATAAAATACCATTTTTCCATCTACAACATACAAAATCCACAAAATATGCATACTGGTTATCTGCTTTCCCTGCACGGAGACCACTTTGCATGAAGTTATAATAAATATATGAAATCAACCTTTCTTCTTTCTTTCTTTCTTTCTTTCTTTTTTTCTTTCTTTCTTTCTTTCTTTCTTTCTTTCTTTTTCTTTTTTCATGATAAAACAGGCAAATACGCATTATCAAGTCACAGCAACACTTCTAGAAAACTGGACACAGGATTAGCTTGGAGTTCATGCTGATCACCCAATAATTCTTTCTTTGGGGAAAGAATATATCGCTCATGTATAGCCCTCTTGTCAATACAGAGCCACTTTGGTGCAGTGGTTGATGCACCAAGCTAGAAACCAGGAGACCATAAGTTTTAGTCCACCTTAGGCACAAAGTCAGTTGGATGGCCTTGGACCAATCATTCACTCTGAGCCAGAGGTAGGTTCCTACCGGTTCGGACCAGTTCTATAGAACCGTTAGTAACGTGGCAGCGTGGGACGCTGGAACCGGTAGCGACCCACGCCTGATCCGGTTATCTTGGCGCCACCATAGGCGCCGCCATCTTGTTTTTTGCTTCTACGCATGCGCAGAAGCTTTTTTTTTTGTACTGCGCATGCGCACGGGGCGCGTCCCTGAGCGAACCAGCAGTAAGAAAATCTGGAACCTACCCCTGCTCTCAGCCCTAGGAAGGAGGCAGTGGCCAGCTACTTGTGAAAAAATTGCTTAGAAAACTGCAGGGATATGCCGAGGGACTTTCCAGGAATCCACACTGACTTGAAGGCATAAAATAAATAAAACAATGTTAATACAGACCCCTGGTTATTAAATTTATAGCTATTAATTTAAATTTAAGCTATTAGTCTTGTACATGGTATTTTCTATATATTAACTTTTCTTATGTACGTGTAGAAGATTGAAATGAAAGATGACATGGATCTGCACAACTGATTTCTCTCTTCTAGATTTATCAATTCTTCAAGCTAAATTTATTGAAAATTATTAAATACCACTAAATTAGAAGCAGTATCAAAAGCATAGGATATTCTTGATTCTCTATTTTATCATTCTTGTTACAATTCATTATTTCAGGTTTTGTTTTTTTTAGTAATCGATGACCATGCAGTTTAATCACTCCTAAATTAGAATAAAATCCTACCCAAATTCACCTTTCTGTGCACCTTTCAAAGCTATAGATTTCAACAATTGCCCAAGCATGTTTCAATTATTTAGTAAAAACTCATTCATTATGTCTCATTTCATTAAAAACATATCGTTTTTTCCCTGCTGGAACAGAATGTGATTGGAAAGTTGCCATCCTAAGCATACTTTTTTTTAGGATCCAGGTATTCTCAGCCAAATAGAATTGGGACTTAGTTCACATTTATCAGCTAATAGCATAAACATATATTTTGTTGCCTCCGCACTACATACAACAGAAGCGGCATTCATTTTATAGAAAAAAATTGCACAGAAACAAGTAAGCGCAATGGGACAGACTGCTAATTCCACATCATCTCCCAGAGGGTTGATTGCAAATCCTTCCCACAAAATAATTCACAGAAGCTAGCTCTGTACTCAGCAAACTGTTTTGCATCTGACTTAAGGCAGCATTATACTGTATCTCAAGGAAAACTGATAACTGTAAAAAGAACATCCAATCTGTTTAGGGGCCTTATATTGGGAATTGGCTAAATAGGATCAAGAGCAAATTATATATGACGAAATGAAGTTTTTTTTAAAAAAGTAGAGAGACTATTTATACTTTAAAAAAATTATGCCCAGAAATGTACTCACCTGCAGCTGTAAATTTGCTCACCTGCAGCTATAGAAAAATCTGATCTTCTGAAGTATCCAGTTCTATGATGTTGGAACAAAAGAAAAAGAAAGACAACTTATGTCACAACTGTTGGGGGTTAGTGCATTGGCTTTTGACCTGTTGGCTTTCACTTCTGTGAATACTTACAGCAACTTGTTAATTCATAGGAATCCTCAGCTTGCAGCTTTATCCTTCATTGCCATTTTCTAACACCTAGGTTATTTTAAGAGAAATTTTAGATAAATTACTTATCTGCCCCCCCTTTACTTCTTATATACATTTCTCATGGCCTTCAACTCTTTTTGGAATTTTGCCACAATCTCAATCAACTTGTCTAATATTACTGTCTTCCTTTTACAGGTTTTCATCCTGTGGCAGGTTTGTGACACTAAGATCAGCAAACCATTCTTCTTCTTTACAACCTCCTGCATATCTTAAAATTTTAAAGGTACCCAACCAGAGGTGGGTTCCTCCCAGTTCGCACCGGTTCTATAGAAGTGGTAGTAAACAGGTGGTGACGTCACGGAGCCAGTTCTGTTGGTGCCGGTCCGTGGACACCGCCATCTTTTTTTTTGGATTATTTTTTTTTGGATATTTATTTATTTATTGGATTTTTTTGCTGGTTTTTGCTTCTGCGCATGCGCAAAAGCCGAGTTTTTGGCACTGCGCATGCGCTATCTTGTTTTTGGCTTTTTTTGCTATATTTTGCTTGTTTTGCTTCTGCGCATGCACAGAAGCCGAGTTTTCGGCACTGCACATGCGCGGCCATGCAGCGCGCAATGCGCACGCAGCCACACAACATGGGAGGAAGTGAACCAGCGGCGAGGTAAGTTAGAACCCACCCCTGTACCCAACATTAAGGGAGTGTCTTGGTGGGGATGTGAGAAGAGTATGGCAAAAAGCATCTCTTGCTTTCTATTATCAGAAGATGAACACCAAGGGTGTCAAATTCAAGTCCCACGGGCTGGATCTGGCCCGCAGGGTACTTAGATCTTGCCCGTGGAACTGCCCTGGAAACAGCAAAGGACCAGCCTGCGGTGCCTCTGCCAGTGAAAATGGAGCTCCGGAGTGCTGCGTGCAGTCCTCCTGAGCTCCGTTTTTTTCTGGCACAGGGTTGCAGGACGCCATGCATCCCAAAATGGAGCTTGTGAGGGCCACAGGTGGCACTCCCGAGCTCCATTTTTGCTGGCAGAGGGTTGCAGGAGGCTGTCGCAGCCGAAAATGGAGCTCAGGAGTCCGTTTTCGCTGGCAGAGCACTTGGGCCACCACAGGCGCCCCGATACGAGTGACATCAATCTGGCCATGCCTACCCTGGCCATGCCCATCCCATCTCCCGAGGTCAAAAAGAACCCTGATGTGGCCCTCAATGAAATCGAGTTTGACACCCCTGATCAACAACTTTAGACTTAACCAATGGTTTAAATGTAAACTGTTTTAATGTATATATGTCAATCGTCCCCCAAAATCATTTTGTTTCATTTTATTGCCACAGGGTTTGGAGCCAGGATGTTAATTTATTGGATCTCTGATATATATGTCTAGGTTATATCGGAGAACTGATATTTTATACGGACCTTGATTTGAGTTTTGTTTTGTTTTTTTTAAATGGCTTGGGACCTGTTTCATCTTTTCACTCACCGGAGTTTGATTGGTTCAAGGATTAGCAATAGACATTTCATAAACACATGCATATTTTTAAAAATATTATTATTAAGAGGAAAATCCAGCAGATATTAAACGTGTTATTGTTTGCATTATTTTGCCCCATTCTTCCTGAATCAGGAGAATAATAACAATAAATCATTCACCTTCACTCTCTCAAAAGTGAGTGGGAAGGATGGGTTTCAACTTGATGAAAGCCAATTTCCTATGGTTCACAAGCTTTGCTTTTAGTCTGCAGAATATTTAAAAATATTTTAACAGCTCTACTCTAAGCTGTGATTATCTGAAAAACTCAAAATGAAGTCCATTTACTGACTAATATGTGCTGCATTTCATCTTTTTTCCAAGTTCACCACTCCACTGCCTGTTGGGTTCCAGTGTTTTAATATGTGCCCTTGACAGCCCGCTAGTCAATCTGCACCATTAACACAGCAGGATATTTCAAAGCACAGGAAACTGAAAGAGTATTAATGGTATTGGCGATATATCTGTAGACAGCTGAAGCTGACCTTAACAACTCTTGTGAAATCTCCAAATATCATGCAAACGGAAAACTGAATAAAAGACCCAGCATTGCTATTCATCCCTATTTGCACAGTGTTCCTATTTTTTTTTTTAAAGTCAACTCTTCTAGAAGTGAAAGCTGAACTGCCTTTGGTGTCTTTCCAATGTGTTTCATATGCAAGCATTTTCTAGTTTTTCAAAGGGAAAAAAAAATAGCCAATTGATTCACCAAAATATATACTGCAGTATCTCTTCTGTGAAATCTGTATGGCAACCTTCTACAGACGATGAATGATCTTGGTCTTTCACTATTTCAGTGTATCTGATTGTATTTCTCAGTTATGTAAATACTCACGATTAATATCAAATCATCTTCTAAGACAGTGATGGTGAACCTTTTTCTCCTATCGCGCGCGCACGTGTGCCCACACCCATAATTCAATGCCCCCTGCCCCCCTGCGCATGCACGCGTGACCCCCCTGTGCTGCCCCGCCCCCATGCATGCACGCATGCACCCCCCCTGCTCCCCCATTTCCCAACTTCCGGTGGGCCCAGTAGGCCTGCTTTTTGCCCTCCCCAGTCTCCAGAGGCCTTCTTGGAGCCTGGGGAGGGCGAAAACGCCCTCCCCCGCCCCCCAGAGGCCCTCTGGAGGCCGAAAATGCCCTCCCAGAGCCTCCGCGTGAGCCAAAAATCAGCTGGCCGGTGTGCACATGTGCGCTGGAGCTGAGCTAGGTCAACTGCTCGCGTGCCGGCAGATATGGCTCCACGTGCCACCTGTGGCACGCGTGCCATAGGTTCTCCATCACTGTTCTAAGACCACCTCATTCAAAGAGATTCGAAATTATTTGGCAATGCCTGAAAAATCCCTGCATTACTGAAAATGTTCCAAAATCATAATATTCCTTAAATGCCAGTGCTTCCGAAGCAATGGTAACATGTATCTTTAAACAATAATCAAATTGAAATGTAATTGCCTTTATCTCAGATATATTTCCTGTGAATTGCAGCCTAAGTAAATCAAATCGTCACCAGTTCCTTTTTCTCCTATTATGTACAGAAGAAACTTAAATAAAGTGGTATAAATGAAAAGAGCCGGGGAAAAAACTCTGTGGATCATAATCAAAACAAAGAAAGTGAATACAATAACATAGCAATTCCTTTCCTCTGCTCAGGAAAAAAAAAACATGTAATCAACAGTTACAGCTGATTTGACTGCACTTACAGCTTTTGAATTCATAAGAACAATCTGCTTTAAAATGCAGCTCTATCCAAAAGATTCAGCTTTTTAGATTCTTTTTAGCAGAGGTTGCATGGCCATATGTCAATAGCGCCATGGCAGTGAATGTCCTTCTTTATAGGAAGTTTAACTAAATGTTTTATGACTCGTCTAAGTCCATAGCCATGTCCATACAAGACAGTGCATCAAGATTGCAGAGATATTGCCCAATCTGTCCCATTTGGTTCACTTGCAAGTACTCTGTGTTTTAACCATGAGGTCACTAACAAGGGCAAAAAATATTATAGCAATAGCAATAGCACTTAGACTTATATACCGCTTCACAGTGCTTTACAGCCCTCTCTAAGCGGTTCACAGAGTCAGCATATTGCCCCCAACAATCTGGGTCCTCATTTTACCCACCTCAGAAGGATGGAAGGCTGAGTCAACCTTGAGCCGGTGAGATTTGAACCGCCGAACTGCAGCTAGCAGTCAGCTGAAGTAGCTTGCAGTGCTACACTCTAACCACTGCGCCACCTCGGCTCCTATGAACCAAAGCCTAGCATTTTGCCCAAACCAGACAACTGAGAATTTGTAAATGTAGAGAAGAGAAGAGAACTTTTATTGTCATTTTTTACTGCGAGCACACTGGCTCACATTAAAAATGACATTCTGTTGCCTGCTGTCAAGAGAAAGACAAAGAGCATCCTAGAAACTTCCAAGGGCATCCCTTTGGATCATACTAAACCTGGGTTAATGGAGGATATAAATGGCTCCCTCAGCAATAGAGTCATTAGGACAAATCTCCAGTTCCCTGGGAGCATAACAGAGGTGGGATTCAGCAGGTTCTGACCAGTTCTGGAGAATCGATAGTGGAAATTTTGAGTAGTTCGGAGAACCGGTAAATACCACCTCTGACTGGCCCCGCCCCCATCTATTCTCTGCCTCTCGAGTCCCAGCTGGAGATTTTACAGTATCCTTCCCCTGCCACGCCCACCAACCCCGCCACGCCCACCAACCCACGCCCACAGAACCGGTAGTAAAAAAATTTGAATCCCACCACTGGAGCATAACCAGGTGTTGTGGACCCTTTGAAAAATCAAACCGGATCTAAATTCAGGGAAAATATGTTTCATAAGGTGGGCACCACAGCAGGGAAGGCAGGTCTCCTGGAACCTACCAGATTTAGGTCCTTAGCTAATGATACCCACAATATGCCATCTCTGTGAGATCTAATGGGATGGACTGATGTAACCGGGAACAGACAGAAATTCTTTTGCACGTATCTGTAAAGGGATCTCTACACAACTCTTACCCAGAAAGGCCCATAACATCCAAAACAGGGCTGTGGAGCTATAGTCAGTGGATGCCATAAGGGTGGAGCAGGTCTGTCTGGTGCTTTTCTGCTCTTACCACCACAAGCAAGACCTTAATGGCAGCTATTTGTTTGTTAAATTTATATGCTCTAACCTGTATTTGGTCAAGTTTGTCCTTTGTTGAGCACCTATGACTCTCTAGAAATCTCTTCTCCCATTTCATATCCCTCAGATCATAAAAGACAGGGAGTGATGGTGCCCTCAAGAGGGGACAGGTTGCCTACCCATGATCTAATCCATTGCCTCAGCCATCCCTTTATTTCTGGTTTTGCTCATGCTTATTCATGCCTCTATCATATCAGGATTCCATTAAAGCAATATGTTCTACATGGGGCTGCCATTGAACCCCTTGGAAGTTTGAGCTGGTACATCACATAGCAGCCTTAGTTATAGGTATGCTGAGGTTCACTCATATTCACTATTCAGGTTCACTATTACAGTGGAAGTGCATTGGCCACCAGTTAACATTTAGGTACAATTCAAGGTGCCACTTGTTATTTTTAAAGACTTACAGAGTTTAGAGCCTGGCCTGAATATCAATCAGAAAATCTGTTCTGGGTTGAATCTGCCTTTGAGATTAGATAGAGAAAAATTGTTGAGGAAATATCACCTGCAAAAACCCTGTTGCAAAGACTTCTTGGTGATGGCCTCCTTCTCTGGAACACCTCATATCCCCGGGGCATCTGGGGATGTAATAGAAGATACTCCTCTGTGTAAGTACCCTGGGTTGTAAGTTGTTATTTGTATATGAGGGGAGAAATGATCTATTCCTATAACCCCTGGACTGAAAAGCATATCTATGATATGAGCCCTGTTGGCGCAGTTGTTAGAAAGCAGTATTGCAGGCAAACTCTGCCCATAGTCTGAAATTCAATCCTGATGGGGGCTCAAAGTTGACTCAGCCTTCCATCCTTCTGAGGTCAGTAAAATGAGGACCCAGATTGTTGGAGGCAATATGGTGACATTGTAAACCACTCAGAGAGTACTGTAAAGTCCTGTGGCGAAGTATATGTTTAAGTGCTATTGCTATTGCTATTGCTATGTTAATGGATATATATATATATATCCATTAACATAGCAATTGATGTTATATATAAATATGTACGTACGTACTGTATGTATGTATGTATGTATGTATGTATGTATGTATGTATGTATGTATGTATGTATGTATGTATGTATGTAAAATAATAATAATAAAATAATCATTGACAGGATTCAAGTTTACCCCATCACAAGCATATAGCATAGGAAAGAAAATCAAGTGTTGTCGGTTTTTATAAGATCCAGTCAAATGATTTTAGGGTCTTTCTCAGAAAAAAATAGCTCTGATTGTTTCATTCAATTTATAATGTAGACAATAGCATGAAAATCAACTTCCTGAAACAACTGTTATGTATTTGACATGGACCTTTGAACTTTTTTTCTCCTGAGTTCTCTTAAATCCCCTCACTCTGCTGTTCTGAATTCTGACTCCAGCAAAGTGACAGTGTTCAAAATCTGCAAAGAGTATTGCTGCCACTCTGTCAAGTGCCAAAGGGCAGAGAGGTGAATAAGTATCTGATCTCTTGAAAAAACACCTTGAAAGTAACCATCATCTGGAGAGTAATGGGTTTATTATTCCGCAACCTGCTTAGATCAACACCAACTATACTTGAGAGCAAGCTGAAAGGTCCAGCCTGAGCCAGAAAGCAATCTAATGCAGAAGTAATTTCTGGGACCACCAGATCTTGACTTTGCTGTGCCATCCTAGATCAGCAGCCCCCAACCATTTGGGCACCAGGGACTGGTTCCATGGCGAGAGGTTTTTCTGCGGACCAGGGGGGTGTGGTTCTGTGTGCGTGGTTCCCGTGGATGTGGCTTCATTTGTTTGCATGGCCCAGTTTCTGGCATGCCATGGACCAGTGCCAGTCCACAGACCGGGGGTTGGGGACCCCTGCCTAGATGACTAGACCCCTATATTAAGAATCTTAATATAATGCTTTAAGGGTTAAACACTTGAATTTGCTGTTAAGGATGTGCTCTGGACTGGACTGGATTACAGCTATGTTTTATTACAGCCATAAGATCAATAGTCAGATACAGATAAAACAAATTAGTACAATTCTTCAATCACAAGGAGAAACGGATGGCGTACATAAGAAAGGCAAAATTGAGCAACCTGGGAAGTATTTGAATAATGGTCAGAAAGGAGAAAGGAGGAATAGAAATTGTGCTCTTTGCCAGGGGATTTCTTCAACATAAGATGAATGAAAGTCATCTGGGATTTCCCGTGGAGAGAGCAATAAAGGAGCATATGGCTCAAGGATTCTTCTGAGCTGTCCATATGTGTTAGTATAAAGGGATATTTTTGTAACACTTCAGCAGTGTTACAGCAGAGGGCAATGTATCCTGTTTTATCTACTAATTCTACAAATAGTTCTATAGGTTTCAAGACTAGTTTTCTTTTTTTCTTTAGACTTCCTGCTCTACTACATGAATTCTGAAAGAATACAACCCTTAGGCTATCTATTCATCACATCACTTCATACGCTGAAGTGGTAGGCTTGACACCTTATTCTGTTGTTGTTGTTTTTTTAAAGTTTGTTCATGAAAAGAAAAAATAAAGCAAATAAAGACTATTAGAAATCTTCAAAAACCTTTCCATAAAGGAAAGGGAGGTGTTTTTTTTAAAAAAGAAAAAGAAAAAGAAAAAAGAAAGATGAAACGCAAAATGAAGTAAAACAATCAACCAACCAGAATTATTTGCTGCAGAAAGTTTAAAATTAATTGAGGCTGGGAAACACTTGGCCACTAACACAGATCATTCAGTAGGAGCTGGTAGATTATTTTAACATTTTATTTTATTTATTTTTGATTTAGATTTCACTTTTCCACCCAGGGCTCAAGGCAGCTTTCATGGTGACTTCTCTTCATTTTATTCTCATAATTACTCGTCAAACTGGACACCAGAGAATGTGTCTATCTCAAAGTGAGTTTCCATGGCTGAGAGTGGGAAACCACTTTAACCACTATACCACAGTGATCTTCTGATATTCTACATAGGCCAGAGGTGGGTTCCTCCCGATTCGGACTGGTTCTCCTGAACCGGTAGCGACCTGCTGGTGATGTCACGATGATGTCACCGATCCAGGTGCCGGTCCGTTGATCGCCGCCATCTCTTTTTTTTTGAATTTTTTTTTAATTATTATTATTATTTTTTTGAAATTTTTTTTTCTTCTGCACATGCGCAGAAGCCGGGTTTCCGGCACTGCGCATGCGTTGCCATCTTGTTTTTGGCATTTTTTATTTTTTTTATTTTTATTTTATTTATTTTTTTGGACTGCGCATGCGTGCCCACGAGGCGCGGCCACGCGGGAGAAAATGAACCAGCAGCGAGGTAAGTTAGAACCCACCCCTGTACATAGCCCTATTTATCATCTTTTACACAACTGAAGTTTCTATGAGACTATCAAGAGTTGTATCTTCAGAGCTTACTTCAGTAATCTGTTTGTAGTCCAAGTAAGACGTGGATAATTATCTCAAAGTCTGATTTGCCCAGGAGCCATTGAAGTTGGAAGATTAAACTTGTTTATTCAAATACATTCCTTGCCATAAAAACCACCACCTTGAAATCTAGCTCAGGATCAAAATATGGGTTTTTTTTCCCTATCGTATTGAACCTTAATCCCTAAAATACCCTACACTGTCTGAAAATGTGCACTTACTACTAACACTTTTGAAACTTTCCCCACATGTTAACTAACATTCAGCATGCTTCTTTTCTTTTGTAGTTTCATTGGGATCACTATTATAATTATGCAACAGTGAGAACCAGGTTGCTCTATGCAAAGTTTTTAGGCAAAATATATTTTAGAGTTTTGAAAAACAGTCCCCTACACAGGTAGTCCTCCGTGTATGACCACAATTGATCTCCAAATCTCTGTTGCTAAGTGAAACATTTGTTAAGGGAGCTTTCCCCCATTTTATGATCTTTTTTGCCAGAGTTGTTAAGTGAATCACAGCAGTTGTTAATTCAGTAACACCATTGTTAAGTGAATCTTACTTCCCCATTGACTTTACTTATCAGAAGGTTGCAAAAGATAATCACATGAGTCCAGAACACTGCAACCATCATAAATATGAGTCAGTTGCCAAGCATCTGAATTTTGTTCATGTGACCAAGAGATGCTGCAATGATCATATGAAAAATAGTCAAAGGTCACTTTTTTCAGTACCGTTGTAACTTTGAATAGTCACTAATTGAACTGTTGTAAGTCAAGGACTTCCTGTACAGTAGCATAAGGAAGAACTGGAGCACTTCTGGAAGAATATACATAGCAGGTGGAAGCACCTAGCCAAACCTTGAATGAGCACCAGGAAATGTAGTATTTTCATGGGAGACCCCCAGAAAATCCCAGGGCTCTTACTGCACTGTGAAATAAAAAAAAAATAACATCCCATAAAAAGACAATGGCAAGCCACAAAAGCAACCAGGAGTCACCAGGAGTGAAGCATTATTTAGAAAAAAACTTCATCAAATTAGACATCTGATTATTATGGTAATGAAGAAGCAGAATTCACTGACATTTATAAATATATTTCAATGAAGCAAAAAGGAATCCTTGCACAGAGGTATACAAATAAACCAAATCAAGTTAATTACCCTGTTTCCCCAAAAATAAGACCCTGTCTTATATTTTTTTTTTTTGAACCCTGAAATAAGTGCTTGGCCTTATTGCCATGCACTCAAAAGCCCGATTGGGCTTATTATCAGGGGATGTCTTATTTTGGGTGAAACGGGGTAACATAGAACATACAGCGAATAACAAACACAAAAGGAAGGGGTTTTTTTGTCCTTAACTTTACAGGGCTGAAACAAACAGTGCTAAAATCTTCAGTACTTTTATAGAAATGTCAGGATTAGTTATAATCTGTTACAGTACAAATCCCTCCATTGAAGAGAGAATGTATTAATTACACCATACCCAGATGCTGATAGAATGATTACCCTTTGCCAGAGGTTACTGTGCACCCAATTAAAGTTTTTGTTGGACACAGTCAAGATCAAGAGTGCAAACACTTTTTTTATTTTAAAACATGATCCATAAATAATGTTAGGGAAATAACCATTTATCCATTCATTGAGTCATTAGAAAGCAAGGAAATTGATATATTCCCATTATATATGAACAATAGGCTTCAGCTGAATCCTGGCAACACTGAATGGCTTTGAGTTTTGAAACAGCTGGTCCTAGGACTATGCCATCTTTGGTGCTAGATGGGTTTGCACTGCCCCAGACAGACCCGATATGCAAATCTAGAGTGTCTCCTACATTCATAACTCCTACTTGAAAAACAGGTGGCAATTGTGGCTGGGGAGTAGGGTATTGCACAGGTTTGTATTGTGTGTCAATTGCATCCATTCCTGGATCAGGAGGCTCAGGATTGAAGCCTCTTGATCCATTCCTAGATCAGGAGGTTACAGTCCAGGGGTGGGTTCCTTCCGGTTCGGACTGGTTCACCTGAACCAGTAGCGACCTGCTGGTGACATCACAATGACATCACGGAACCAGTTCAGTCGGTGCCGGTCTGTGGGCGCCGCCATTTTTTTTTTCTGAATTTTTTTTTTGGATTTTTTTTTTGAATTTTTTTTTTTGAATTTTTTTCCAGAGTTTTTTTTTTCTACACATGCGCAGAAGCCGTGTTTCCAGCACTGTGCTTGCATCACCATCCCCCTATTTTTTGCTGGTTTTGCTTCTGCGCATGCTCGCCCTGCCTCGCCTTCGCCACGTGCATCCACAAAAGTGCCTCCTCCTGCCTACACACAGGTAAGCATTCACGCTAGCATACCCTCCCTCCTCGCTGGGCCAGCATCTCCCGAAGGCTGCGGGGATGTGGGGGAGAGGGCAACCTTCGCACGGTGGTTAGAAGCCTCCCGCCCCCAGCCAGCATCTCCCGAAGGCTGCGGGGATGGGGGGAGAGGGCAACCTTCACACGGTGGTTAGAAGCCTCCCACCCCCAGCCAGCATCTCCTGAAGGCTGTGGGGACGGGGGGGAGAGTACAGCCCGGCAACCTTCACATGGTGGAAGCTTTCCGGGCCGGTGGCCCCCTCCCACGCCCAGCCAGCATCCCCCAAAGCACCCTCCCCACTGCCACTGCCCTCTCCTACCGCTGCCCTGTTCTTCCGCTGCTGCCCTCTCCTGCATTGCGGAGGGTTGGGCTTGGCGAGGGCTGAATTGCACGCTTCGGGGGGGATGCCAAGAGTTGGATTAGGCTTCCTGGGAATCCAAGTCACCCATGAGGACTTGAAACTTGAGCCGGCGATCTCGCCGGCCAAAACAGCCAGCTGGCCAAGGAGGTGGGCAGCTGAAAATGGTGTGGAGGCGTGGGCGAAGGCTGGAGGGGGTGAGAGGGGGGTGCAACACACAGGAGGCTCCCCGCAGTTCCTCCGCTCGTCTGGGCTGCAGCTGAGTCCACTGCCGTGAGCTGGCAGAGGTAGCACAGGGCGCAGCTGGGACCATGCTAACTTTGCCCTCCCCAAGTGCTGGACTATGCCGTTGCCATCGCCCCTGGCCTGCCCGGCTCACCCCTGGCTGGCTCCATGCTCATGCAGGCTAGCATTAGGTGGCTCTCCAGGAGCTCGGCAACAACAACGCCGAAAAGTTCTCCGGTCGGCTGGCGAGAAGAAAGCTGCTTCATGCTTTCCCTCCATTGCCCTTCCCGGATGAAAAGCCGTGGCTGGCGGGCCGCGGAAACAGGGTCACCCTCTTGACTGGGGGGCCTTGGCATGTCATCGGTGAAGCCACCCCCGAGGTCCAGAGAGAAGCCTTTCTTCTGCACGCTCATCTCGCGGACGGGACCCGGCCGGCCTGGCTCGGCTCAGCACGCCAGCAGGAGTGGGTGCTCCGGCTGCAACTGCAGGGAAGGCCCGTCAGAGGCGAGAAGGAGCACTTTTCGGCCAGGAAGGGGATCAGAGGGAAAGCCGAGATGACCACCGCCACCCCACAGCATCCTGACCTGGATATGGGGCCGGAATGTCAAAAAAAAGTGTCAAAAAGTCCCAAAAATTTTCACCACCATTTTGCCACAAGCATCGCCTTCCCAACAGCAGAAATGCCTTAAAATCTGGATTCTCTCTCGGTGAGGCAGTGGGTGGGTGGGAGCGAGCGGAGGCACAGGGAAGGAGGCAGCTCGTTGCCAGAAACAAGGCTGCTCACCAGCAGGTGCAAGACTTGGCAATCATGTTCATGTCCCCATACGGTAGCCTGGAGAGGTGGCAGCGCCGGCTGAACATGCCGTTTTGGAATTGGGGAGGGGATCGCAGCGCTGCCACATGAAAACGCTTTCCTCCCTGATTCTCATGTTTCAGGCAGAGGATCTGGCCAGGAGGAAAGAGAAGGTATGTCTGCAGAGGAGGAGGAGAATGGGGGGCTCTGAGATGTGCATCAACGCTGCAATCCCCTCCCCGATTCCAAAATGGCTCTTTGATCCCTCTCCTGCAGCTCCCTGCCCACACTGTTGTGCAACATGCTCTCTGCCCTGAGAAGGCGGAACCCTCTCTGCAGAGCCATGTGGCTGAAGTGCTCCTAGCATTATCTCTGCACTGCCCACGACCGGCTGCTTTTTGTGATTCAGTGTCCTTCACGGGCAGCTCAGTGCCAGCCGCAGTCTCCTTTGTGTCAGCTCAGGAAGGAGGGGAACAGGCAGGAGCAGCTGCCGCTGCTGGATACAGGGAGGGAAGAGCTCCTGAGCCGACACGAAGGGGACCGCGGCTGGCGCTGAGCTGCTTGCGAAAGACATTGCGCAGCCCGGGCTGCACCCTGCACAGTTCGGGCTCTCCTGCTCTGCGCAGCATGGCCCGCTACTCACCTCACTGCGCCGTGGCAGCAGCAGGAGGAGGAGTCACCGTCCCCGCCGCCGCCGTTATCCTGGCACAGGAGGGTATCCTGCTTGGGCGCGCGCACACACATGAGAGAGAAATGAGAGAGAGGATCACCTCTCTCTATGATTTCTGCCCTTCGTTTGAGATCTGACAGAGTTGGTACTATCTGGTTCCTGTTGCTTCAGCAACGCAACTAGTAGAACTCAGAAAGCAGCATTTATTTATTTAACGAAGGAAGGGAGAGAAAGAGGAGGGCGAGAGGAAGGAAGGAGAGAAAGAGGAGGGAGGGAGGGAGGAAGGTAAAATCAGAAGAGGGGGGAAGGAAGGAATGTGAAAGGAGGGGGGAAGGAAGGTAAAATCAGGGGAAGGAAGGGAGGGGAAGGGAGGGAGGAGAAAGGAAAAAACAGAGGAAGAGGAAGGAAGGAAGGGGAGAGG
>QLTV01001452.1:1057166-1070912 GCA_003457575.1 Thermophis baileyi | reverse complement strand
GGAAGGGGAAAGAAGGGGGAAGGAAGGTAAAATCAGGGGGGAAGGAAGGAAGGGGAAAGGAGGGGGAAGGAAGGTAAAATCAGAGGAAGGGGAAGGATGGAAGGTGAAAGGAGGGGGAAGGAAGGTAAAATCAGAGGAGGGGGAAGGAAGGAAGGTGAAAGGAGGGGGGAAGGAAGAAAGGTAAAATCAGAGGAGGGGAAGAAAGGAAGGAAGGTAAAATCAGGAGGGAGGATGGAAGGAAGGAAGGAATAAGGATGTGAAGAGGGTTCATGTGACTGGGTGGGAGTGCGTGATGTCGGGTTGGCCATGCTCACCCAGGTTTTATGGCTCTCGGTGTTTTGTTTTCTGTGGAAAATGAGTCCAAATGGCTCTTTGAGTGTTTAAGGTTGCTGACCCCTGACCTAAACTAACAAAAAAAAAAACAACAAATGATTTAATGTGCCCTCTGCATCATTTTTATTACCTCCATGATATTAACCATTCAATTGTTAAGGTATCCAAGACTTCTAAATCCTTTGCTGGCATACTCCTTATAGCAGAGGTAACAGATCACATGAAGATACATATGAATAAAATCCACTTATAGCAATCAGTAGGGCTCATATAGGGTATTAAGAAAGAGAAAGAGAGAGAGAGAAGAAAGAAAGAGAAAGAGACAAAGTAACCCACCCAGTCACATGATCACCCAGCTACACCCACCCAGTCACATGACCACGAAGCTACACCTGCCCAGTCACATGACCACGAAGCCACGCCCACCCAGTCACATGACCATCAAGCCACACCCACCATCACATGACCATCAAGCCACACCCACAAAATAAGCCACGCCCACAGAACCGGTAGTAAAAATATTTAGAACCCACCCCTGTTACAGTCACTCATGCCCTAGTCACCTCCAGATTGGACTACTACAATATGCTCTGCATGAAGAGTATCTGGAAGCTTCAACTGGTGCAGAATGCAGCACATAGCCAGTTAGTGTGTCCCCCGAACATCCCATGTAATTCCTCTGTTCTGTGAGCTTCATTGGCTCCCAATTTACTTCTGGGTCCATTCAAGGTGTTGGTTTTTAAACTTTAAAGTCCTTCATGGCATAGGATCAGGTTATCTGAGGGATCATCTGTCCCCAAGATCTCCCTGGGCTGATAGATACCGTAGATGGAAACCATCTCTGGGTGACTTAGATTTGGTGGATGCCAAGAGGTGGGTCTTCTCTGCCTCCACCCTATGAAGGATCTCCCCCCAAAGTCAGATTAGCTATATCCCTCTTAAGGTTCCAGAAATCCCTCATGACCTGGTTATGGCCATACAAAGTTGATAAATAAACAAATGAATAAATTTGACCCAATGCAACTTTAGATGAATTTTTCCTTTTTTAAATGTGCTTTACAGAAGCTGGTTTACTACTACTGTATTTTTTTAATATATAACTGTATTGATTAAATACAAAGTTGAAGTAAACAGAAAAAAATTCAAAAAGAAAAAGCTCAGAAAAGTAATAATGCAAAAAAGAAAAAAGTATGGCTTTCAACTATCTTTGGTACAGCTGTAAATAAAAAAATACATTAAACTCTTACTCTAAGATTAACATTTCTCTACCTTATTTCCATAATCCCACATAATTTTAATCGTCAAATCCCCACATCAACTTTTCATTACTTTCAGTTTTTTGCAGAAAATACAAAAATGGTTTCCAAGTAGAAATGAAATTTTTAACTATTTTCTTTTTCATTAAGGTTTGTCAATTTTACCATCTCCACCAATTACATCAGCTTCACTAACATTCTTCTACTGTAGGTATTTGTAAATCCTTCTACCTTTGAGCATATAAAAGTCTCACTCTATCATTATATATAAAAACAAAGTTCTATAAGATGTCTCCATCTGTTTGCCCATTAAGCCCCAAAGAAAGGCCTCTAATTTCATTCACTTTTAAAATTTTCTGCATTAAAATATATATTTGGTCTATTATTTTCTAGTTTTGTTATACGGCCACCAAAAATGAAAAAATGTTTCCTCCATTAGATTATGTTTCCAACAAATATTTGAAATTCCCTTAAACATTTTTGACAATTTATCTGGTGTCATATACCAACAATACATCATTTTATAAAATATTTATTTAAGATTATAATTCAATGTAAATTTCAACTCTTTTTTTCCTCATATTAGTCTAACTGTATATTATATCTGCATTTTTGCCTATTTTATCATCCAATCTTGTAACTGTTTCTTTCTCTGTTTCCATTTTCAAAAAAATTCATACATCTTAGCAATAATATGATCATTATTTGTACAGAGCAATACATCAATTTCAGTTTTATCCTTTTCAAATTCATAATTCTTCTTATTCAACTTAAATGTTTCCATTAGCTGAGTATAAGGAAACCAATGGCATGTAAAACCTTCCACCTCAAAATTTTCTCTTCTTTTTAAGTTACACTCTCCTTGAGAAATATTCAGCAAGTCAACATAATTAAACCATTTTGTTTAACTATCATTCCCATCTAAAAAACGGTTTCTTAGGGTGACAGTCATAAAGGAGTTGTAGGAGACAATTTTGCAGGTTTTCTATTTTGTGTAAGAAGCTTTCTAATATAGCATCTCCCAGGCATTGCATTGAAAATGGCACACAAACACAAGCAGCACACAAATGTATAGCTTTATACTATATCATGCTTTTGCAGAGTCATTTTGTCAGGGTTCCAAGTAATAACCCCAAAGCAATTAAAACTCCGAAGCCTAGAGTTTCCTCAAAGCATAATTTTATTTGGGATATCATATTGGCACAGCTGATGAAAACCCAACTCTGAAGGACCCAGGGTTTTCCCCACCCAAATCAAAGCCCAAAGTTCTTGCCCTCCAGGTCACATGTCCATCATATGGTCCAATCAGGTCATAGTGCCAACTCCAGCTGGCTTTTGTCCACACCCTTCCAACACCTGGTAGAGCGTCCTTGGCTCCCACGAGAAAGAATGTTATTTTGGCTACACATCCCCAGCTATCTCTACCTTCCCCCTTACGTCCCCACAGCTCTACCCGGCCTCGCTGTGGCAGTCCTGAAGATGCTCCCAAAAATGGCTTCAGGGCTAACACATTTTTTCTGATTGATGTACTATGGTATCAGAAGAATGTTCTTCTCTCTTCTCCACCAAGATGATTAATGTTGTGAGGGGACTAGAACAAACTCCAGTATTTAAAAGAATGAATTGGCTTTAATAAATTCTAAATAATGTTTCTTTGAATTGCCTTATGGCAACAGGATTGTCTAAGTATTGTGTCCAATAATTTGAATCATGGACCACAAACAATTCTCCTTCCCTCTCAGGCAGTTCTGACTACTGATCCCAGGCATTTGGTATATTTTTGAAGTCTAATGAAGACATGGATGCCACCTTAAAAATAAAATTGCTGGAAAGTAGTAAGTACAAGAGAATCTGGCTCTAGATCATTCAACTGTCCATCATATGAGTTCTTAAGGTTGCAGTGGAATTTGCTTGGCATCTTTATCTTCACAAGATTAAGAAATCGGAAATTAATTTACATTCTTAGAAGGTCTTCTCACTAGGTTTTTAGCATTTAGATTGGACAACTATCTGTCTGGAATAGTATAGGGTTTCCTGCTTGGACTAGAAGACCTCCAAGATCCCTTCCCACTCTGTTATCACTTGTGATTGACAGTAAAAAGAAGTTCTTTGTTGGTGATAGATCACCATAACAATGGATGTAAAACATTATCAGTCACTGTTGAGAAACCACCACCACCCCTTAGTAGGAAATCTGTGTCCTGGGTTTTTCTTACTCTCAGCAGCTAGCAAATAGGAGGGAACACTCTTGAGGTTGTGGGTGAAGAGCCAAGACAAACAGATACACTGACCATATTTGGTACCTTAGAAAGAGTTATAAGAGGGTGAATCATTAAAAAGAATGAGAAGAAGTAACACCACCCATTCTTGGTTTGAATCCACCAAATAACAATCTTCTCTTTAAAGATTGTTATTTGACTTCAGCAAAAATGTTCAGGACAAATCACAACATACATAAAAGAAGGCATTCCACTAATGAGGGTAAGGGGTTTTTTTTTTCAACTAATATGTGGAAAAACCTGCTTCAAAAATCAACTACAATAACAATTAGAAATTATTTATATAAAAAAACACCCCAATGGTAAAACTTTCAAAACAATCCATATAGTAGAAAAATTCAAAGAGAATAAATAGAGCTTTGTGTGGCATCAAAACAATAACTTTCTATGACAGCCCTCAAACCTGAAAAAAAAATCCATCTCTAATCTTAACTGATTGTTGAAAACTCTCTAGAATTTTAGGGAAAATATACTTCCTTATCTGAAGATGCCTTGATTCATACCTGGAAATGTTGCTTGTAAAGGAAGTTACAGTTCTTTCTTGGAGGAAAATATCAGCAAAATAATCTACTTCCTTTCTCTGCCTAAATTTCTCTCTGTTTCTCTACTTCCTCAGTTCAATTTGTAAACAATCTTCTTGTTACAAACAATAAATCCAGTTGTCATCTATTTGCAGTCTGGCTGTTGACCCCAACAGCAGCCTTCAAGAAAGTTTAATCTCAAATATTACTCCCCTGAAATCCACAAGTTAGCAAGAGCCCTGTTCCAACCCACCCCAATTATTTGAACTGCCTATAAAGTCAGTCTAGCACTCAATCCTAATTGAATGACATGGCTTGTTTGTTGTCAGTGGACTTGGCCTGTAAGCTAGCATAGCAGTCCTGCCATGTGTAAGACAAATTATCTCCTGTGTCAGCTGGAATGTGAGTATTACTTGACTTTTTTCACAATTCTGAGTGACCAATATAAATTGAACTTGTTCACTTGATTAACATTTTATTTAGGTTTGTTACCCTATAGCCAAGTTTGCAGGGTGATATATATGACCTAAATTCAGCTCTATCCAATAAAAAGCAAAGAATAGCTCCACAAAGACAACAGCAACAAATATCGGAGAAATTGAACAAGTCAGTGAGAATTAAAACAGCTCTAAGCCACAACTTTAATACATAGCAGGGCTATGCATCTTCTAGAAATTAACAAGATCTGGGAGACTAAAATATAATAAAATATATCTGCCTGGTTCTAAATATACATTTGTAAATACAATATATGTTTCTGCCTTCTTTACAAGACAAATTTCCAGTCTGAAAAATACTCAGAACACTAGATCGAGGATGTGGGATTATTTTTATTGTATAACTTTGTGTCCAACTTTATTTTTTTCCTTTTCTATAACATTAAAACCCTTCATATATTAGAGTTGTGTGAGTTCTTTGCAAAAGATGTTTTTTCTTTTCAGTATTTTCATGCTTGACCCTGTCACCACCTGACCTGAAGTGGTTGCAAAATTATCAAAAGTGAACCCAAAGGTGCTTTTTCAAGAGGCAACTAGACTTTCTGTTTTTTCTTTGAAGACATTTCACTTCTCATTCAAGAAGCTTCTTCAGCTTAGAGTTTCTAAGAAGATTCTCAGATAAAAAGTGAAACATCTTCAAAGAAAAAACAGAAAGTCCAGTTGCCTCTTGAAAAAGCCCCATTGGGACAACCATAACCTGGATGACTGAGAATCTCCATAGACATCAAAAATGAAGTAGTCTCAGTGAAGAACACTACTGTGAGCATGGAAAACATATTTTTACTCTTAAAGAAAAGAGAAGGATGGAATTTCCAGCATTCTATGTTTAAAAAATAAGACATTTTTTAAAAGAGGAAAAGAAGTACACAAACTCAACTTTGTTCCTTCTAGTATTCAATCTGCCATGGATCTAGTAGAAGACAAACATGAGGGGAAAAAATCATAAAATCTGCAATAGAGTCCTTTTCTATTCCAAAGTATTCCTGGGGGAAAAAAAATCACATAATTTTCACTTCTCTCTCAAATCAGAGGGCATTATTGAAAAAGGCTATTTATAACCAGAAATTTATTTTAGTATTATTTAATGCTGCTAATTTTTGGTTGTACACCTGATTCCCACAGTATTGTCTCATGTCTAAGGATATTTACCCATTATCCTCCTTGTCTTTTCTACTACCTTCTCTTATTGGTATCATTATTATGATTATTATTACTCTTGTTTTGCATGTACACTGAGAGCTTATGCACTAGAAACAAATTCCTTGGCTGTGTAATCACACTTGGCCAAAATATTCTATTCTGTTCTGTTCTGTTCTGTTCTGTTCTGTTCTGTTCTGTTCTGTTCTATTCTATTCTATNNCTATTCTATTCTATTCTATTCTATTCTATTCTATTCTATTCTATTCTACCCTACCCCACCCCACCCCATCCCATCCCATCCTATCCCATCCCATTCCATTCCATTCCATTCTTTTTTATACAGAAGAATGGAGACTAAAAAGAAAAAGCCAATTGCATGATATTTACAATCTCTGACTTGAACCTAAAATGTAGTATGAGAGCAAGAAAGCAAATGCATGAATTCATCCTTTGACTATAGTCAGAACTGAAGGTTTTAAATTTTTATATAAAGGCAAATACAGAGAGAAAGAGACAATTCTGTAGATTTTTTTTCTGGAAATAATGAAGGAAGCAAAGGAAAAAATGGGAAGAGGTTTTTTTAGATAGAAAGGACTTTTAGGACATAGCAGCAGAATAACTGAAACACCCCCTGTTTGTATTCAGACAGAAAGGTAGTCAAATAGTACCACTAAAAATCAGACTATGAATCCATAGCCATCAAAAATGAATGCAAAAATTCTCAGAAAACAGAACAGCCCAGTAAAGACTGAACAAATATAGTAACTATAGAGTAACGTATTTAAGAAATTAATACAGAATAGTTTTTGAATGACAAGAATAAATCTTGAACACAAAGCTGAGCTAGAGTTGAAATCTAACTAGGAATATACTTTTAGAAAGGCGGTTATGCTACAATAACTCATTCCTGGTCCCTCTTGAATGGCTCTCTTCGTCTGGTTAAGCTAGTGAGCCATCCATCCAGAATTCATTGGGAAAAGTCAATTGCTAGGACACCGACGTGCAACATTTCCTCATTTCTCTCTTAATATTTTATTTCCCCCAAAAAATAATGAGGTACAGTACATCTATAAGGCAACACTCTATCTTATAAGGAGTATATGTATTTTTTTTTAATTTTAATGCAAAAGGAATATGAAAATATAGAAGAAACATATACAAAAGATAGTGTATTTAAATAAACCATTAAACCAATACCATGAAGAAAATAATCCATCATTCTGTTGACTACATTAGTAGAGTTCAGTTCATAAACAGAAACTGTGCATATATCCTTACCCCAAAAGTACAAACGCAGACTAATTTTGTCTTTGAATAAATATCTTCTTTGTTCTCAATATCATTGTTGGAAACTTTGGCATATAATTCAAGACACAGTCATATCTTTAGACAAGAGTGAATTTTGTAACACCTTAATAATTTTGTGAATATCAAAGCAAAATGAAACATTAATTGACTAAGCCCCTATTATTTAAGTGTTCTTCATCCATATTACACTTTCAGTATAACAAAGCTGGTACAATCGCTTTTTAAATAGTCTCTTAAGAGGCCAGTAGGCATGAAAAAGAAGGTTTTGTGATATTACGGTATTTATTTCATCTCAAGATCATATGTAGGTATTACTATGAATATACCCTTTTGCCACTGATCTAATTGTAGAGGGTATTCTAGCTCCTTTTTCAAAATTCCTTGAAAATTGCTATTATCTCCCTTTCCATTAAGCTATCCAAGGAGGATTTGCTTTATATTTTACCACTTTACTCTCTCTCTCAGTGTCTCTCATTGTCTCTCTCTCTCTCCCTCTCCCTCTCCTTCTCTCCCTCTCTCTCCCTCTCTCTCACACACACACACAGAGAGGGGAGGGGGCTTGATAAAAGAAAGAATGGGATAAGAGGTGTGGTTTTATTAAGCCTACATGCTATACATAGGCTTAATAAAAGCCTAAAATTGAAGAGGTCAGGCTTAGTTTTATGAGGGTATTGCTTAATGGTTTGGTAACAAAATGAACTTAATCTAGCCATGAGGCATAATATTTTCTATCCTTATTTACTATACTTAAGTATCTGATTTTAAGAAGTATTGTTATTTAGGTATTCACCTAAGTGGGTAAGAGAAAAGAGAAACCATATTAAAAATGCACAATACTATTGAACCTCTACAGCAGAGGTGGGTTCCTCCCAGTTCAGACCGGTTTGCCCAAACCGGTAGCGACCTGCTGGTGATGTCACAATGATGTCACTGATCCAGTTCGGTCGGTGCCGGTCCGTGGGCGCCGCCATCTTTTTTTGAATTTTTATTTATTTTTTTGTGAAATTTTTATTTTATTTTATTTTTCTTCTGCGCATGCGCAGAAGCCGAGTTTCCAGCACTGTGCATGCGTCGCCATCTTGTTTTTGGCTTTTTAATTTTTTTTTATTTTTTTGTGCGGCGCATGACCACGAGGCACGTGCGCACCCACGAGGTGCGACCACGCGGCGTGGGAGAAAGTGAACTGGCAGCGAGGTAAGTTAGAACCCACCCCTGCTCTACAGCAGTAATTGTTACATCTTTATTTGATGGCTCATTTTTGTAGGATAAACATTCTGAATTTATACATGAAACATTGATTCAGAAGTACTGCAAAGACTACAAGTGGAAGATCCTAAAACATTACAACTCACAGTCATCCACTCAAAAAAAATGTGAAGAAATTCCTTACACTATACATTATTCAACTGTGGAATTCACTCAAAAGAAGTGGCAGGCCTTTGATTAGCACAGCAGCAGATAACAACTTGACCTTTTTTTACCCCGTTGCCATGCCTAGTGCCCTACTGGCCACCCTCTTGATGGCTGTTTGCGGCTTCCTGGAACACAGGCTGCATACTATAACAATTTAAAAAATACTATAAAAATACAAAAAAAAATGTCATGTTTGTCAGCTTTCCTAGTGCCTCCAATTGACCAGATTACCCGGTGTTTGATAGAGAATGCCAAACGAAATGGGCTATCTGCCAGATCCAGCAAGTCTTTTCTTACATTTTTAGGAAAAGGATATTATTAGTTTACTTTTTCTTATCTCTGTGGAAATTGGGAGCTACTAAGTAGGCAATTCTATACAGAGAAGCAATAGTCTAATTTCCTGCATGCTTGATTATGCCCCTCTTCTATATATTTTTTCCTTCTTGCCAGCAAGGGAGCTTTCTAAATTCTCAGCTGACACAGCCACCCCATCTGGTGATTATTTTATGAAGTCCAATTTAAGAACATTTTACACTGGTGTTTGTAAATACATATTACAAATGTCTCACTGTCATCTGAACATCTCTTTAAAAAATTTCTCTCCACACTTTGTTTTCATTAAGCTTACTTTCCAGTTATGTGTCTACGTTCAATCTATTTGCATTTAACTCCGGTATTGATCCTTGCACACCACAAGATATTTTATCTAGTTCATACCTTGCCACAAATGATTCCTTAAGTCCAGTGGTGGGTTCCTACCGGTTTGGCCCAGTTCGGGTGAACCGGTAGCAGTGGCAGCAGGAGGCTCCGCCCACCTGGCGGAATGTCATCACGGAGCTTCTGCGCATGCGCAAAAGCATTGCGCGCAAAGCGCGCGTGCAGTCCCACATGCTCCCGTTCCCGAACCGATAGCAAAGGTAAGTGAAACCCACCACTGCTTAAGTCTTAATTGCTTATGTGTCATGATAAACTTTGCTGCTCTGAGTTACTGGCAACTTGCAAACAGCGTCAACATAACAAGAAATGTTTGCAAGTACAAATTGTGAAATGCTTTGTCTGTGCGGTTTTAAATCGAAAATAACATTACAGATGAAAACTCAAGTTTCTCTAAAAAGGGGGGAAATCACTAACAAGCCATTTTCTAATTAAAATGACATAAGAAAAAGAAAAGACATGGCATTATTTTCTTATGACTGTACTAATCGCACTATACTAATGATTCTGGAGGCTACTTCCCTCCCACCATGTGATATTCTTAATACTAGATTAAAATTATTAGTTCAACACATTTGAAGGACACTAAGTTGAGAAGCATGGGCATTCAAAATGGAATTGCTATCATCTCACTGTGGGAAACCTTGGACCAGTCACTCTCTCTCTGCCTTAGGAAGGAGGCAAATCACTTCTGATAAAACCTTGCCAAGAAAACTGCAGAGACTAATCCAGGCACTCACTAGGAGACAACAAAGGCACACATACAAAAAAAAAAAAAAAACCCTGAAAGATTGCGAAAACAAGACAAAATGAACCTAGAGGAAACCCTTTCCTCTGACTTTAAGAGCAAACAATTCATATACTGTTTTATCCCCATTTGGATGTTTTAAGAACCTTATATATTGTTCTTTATGATAATATGAAACTCGTGGTAGATATATAGGAGACCTGTGCTGTGTTTGTACATTACGCTAAGCTGTGGTTTGTGTTAACCATGATACATCATGGACTGAATAATCCAAACCCAGTCTTGAAGGTGAGCAGAGTAGTTTGATGGTGTGAATACTTTATTCCTGTGCTGTTTTTAGCTCTTTTTGTGTTGCATTCCACTGCATTGTGTAATGTGTCTAATCTGTCTGAATTCATAGGGATTTCATCAACATATTCTTGTGTCTAAAATATTGTACTCTGCTATTAGTTAATACTAATCATGAGTCCTAGGAAATATACCTGCACATATCCCATTAAAAAGAGCTTTACTCATTTCAGCAGAGTTAAATTGGAAAATTTCTGGAAAGGGCATGTATAAAATATTGTACCACAACTCAGCTGTGACTGTTTCCTGCCTTAACAATAATACAGTTACTAAAGCAGTGACACCTTCTATATTAATATGTTCCTCTGAGTTAGAAATATAAATCCACTTCTGTATTTTTCCCATGAGTCATTTCTTCAGTTTCATTTATTGTCATCAGTCTCCAAATCTCTATCACATGCTGAGATTTTCAAATTGTTATAGCTATTGTAGTCTTCTATATTATATGCTGAATGTGTATTAACAGAAGCTGGACTGGAAGAAGATGAGCATTTAAAATTGGAAAATGCATTGATAACCTGTGCTATGCTGATGACACTACTCAAATAACCAAAAATTCAAAAGCTCTCCAAACTCTAGTAATAAAAGTCAAGAAGCATAGTGAAAAATTGGGACTCTAAGCATAAAGAAGACCAAAGTAATGAGAACAGGTACAACAATCAGCTTCTGCCTTTTAGGATCAACCATCAAGAGTAAGAACAAGCAATCAAGAAACATACCACAGACTAACTTTGTAGAGCAGCCATGAAGCTTTCAAAAAGATATTCGGATGCCATGATGTGTTTATACCTACAAAGATCAGTACAGGGCAAGCAGTGGTATTCCCTGTAACATTCCATGGAAGCAAAAGCTGGATTTGACCTTCGATGTTGGAGGGTCCATGTTCCATGGAAGCAAAAGCTGGATGTTGACCTTCGAAGTCCCAAGAGCACCATGGACAGCCAAGATAATTGTGATGGTATGCAGGTCTTCTTTCTGTCTGTCAAGTTCATTCCCACATATTATCACAATAACCAACAAATGGATCTTTGAATAGATCAACTCAGAGTTCTCTAGAGGCCCAAGTCACCAGGGTCAAATTATCCTAATTCAGGCACATTATTCAAAGACCTACCTCTCTCTAGACAAGTTTCTAATCCTGGGAAAGTTGGAAGGGAAGAGAAGAAGATGACAGCAAGGTGGATGGACTCAATTGCAGAGGCAATGAGTGCACAATTAGAAGAGCTGAAGGACAAAGTTAGGGATGGTCATCATGGAGAAAGTCTGTCTATATGCTTGCCAAGATTTGACACTGACTTGATGGCAAATAATCAATCAATCAATCAATCAAGTCTTCTATACAAATATTTTAGTAAATATAGAAGGTATTAACCATCTCCCTTGCATGTGAAATTCTACACTGTTAATATGCTCCGAAAAAAACATTATCAATGCCTACCTTTCCATAACTGCAAGATGAGCATTTACTATATATTAGTCTAAATCTGATTCACATAACCTGAAACATAATGTATTCCAAGCAAAAAAAACCAACATAACACAAAGATCCCTCTACCTCATACATACACACAGGTATGTATGTTGTGTTAGGATAGCCCAATAAAAATGAAAAGAAAAAAAACCCCACCCCAATATTTTAAGAAACCTGTTGTTTTTTGTTTATATTATATTCTTGTCCCAAAATTTTGGATTGTTGGGTTGACATCCCACAAGGTACTAACCCAATATTCTGTTGGATACATCATCCCCATTCATCATCCCCAGACTGGTTTCATGGTGAAGAATAGCAGACAGTCCTACTTTCTATTTCTATTCTTCTAATGCTATCTACATAACAGGGTTACGGCTGGAGTGTAGCATTGTCCATGCGAATTACCCACAGAATTGTTTCTAGTGACTCTGGAAAGATCTGTGCCTAGAGAGAGAGGGGGGGAGAGAGAGAGAGAGAGAGAGAATGAAAGAGAGAGAGAGAGAGGGAGGGAGGGAGGGGCAGAGAAAGTCAGTTAAGGATTTGGGATGCGTGCTTGCTTACTTGTTTGGAATATTAAGGTCAGAAAAATAAACATAAGGCTGTTTTTGTGCTAATTGAACTGAGTGTCTTGTGTCCTTGCTCTGATATGAATATAAGGATTGACTGACAATGTGTTGGGTGGAAATTAAACTGGGACAATACCCACAGGTTTTTCCAACATACAATAGGATACAGCTGCCTGTGACCACATGATTTCTTTAATGCGGATCGTTTCTTTGAATGTGATCTCTACTGAAGCCAAATAGTTTTGCCTAATTCAATCATTACTGCTGATAAACTCCCCAACAGTATTAGAAATACTTGTATAGATTCCTTCTGCATTGGTTCCATAGTAACAGCTGCTGAAAAGACTGGTGGAGTTCTGAAGCAAGAGCTGAAAGCTTAGTCTTTATTCTCCTCAGAATTTCCTAATGATTCAGATTAGAATGTGTATTTTACTTGCTTCCTTACCACCACTCATGACTGATTTGGTTTTAAAAGTGAGTTGTTTGCATTGGCTAATTGGAAAGCATCTGAGGATGTTGGATAGTGGGTAGAGATGACAGGAGACAGACTTCCAAAACAGCTCTTTATTTCAGCTCTTGTATCAGCAACCAGCAAAGAGCAGTCTGACAGCTTGCCCTTTTATAGGGAGCTGTCAGACAGACCAGCCAATAGCGTTTGAGCTTTTTCCCGCTCAAACGCTGGACCTGGTTGGAACCATGTAACACAGTTTAAACAGTTGGAACATAACACCCCTCCCCTCCTGGATGGAGCTGTCCAGCATACGTAATCACGCAGGTAGGCGGGGCGTCTTGGAGCCCTACTAGACCTGCGCAATTCAGTTGGTGGTGAGGCAGCGGCCTGTGCGGACAGGTCTGCTTCCTCTCCGGGGCTCGAGCATGGAAGCTCCTGGAAGGTACTGGGTGTGGCCTCCACGGCCGAAGGGACCGGTTCGAAGGGAGGACATCGCTGGCTCTCGGCTTCCACAGGTAGGCCTTCCGAGACACCCGGGCTTGAGTTAGCTAGGGGAGGAAAGCATGGTGTTACTGTTTGTGGGTTGATTGATTCCCCCCGCAGTCGGGAACGTAATTGGTCCACATGTCTCTTCCAGAGGCGGCCGTCCTCGAGACGGACCTCGTAGGACAGGGGACCCAGGACTTTTTCGATGGTACCAG
>QLTV01001452.1:1028787-1052215 GCA_003457575.1 Thermophis baileyi | reverse complement strand
GCACCACCTAGGGTAGAAAATATATACATATACATATACATATACATATACATATACATATACATATTTATGTAAATATACATATACATATACATATACATATACATATACATATACATATACATATACATATACATATACATATACATATACATATACATATACATATACATATACATATACATATACATATACATATACATATACATATACATATACATATACAGAGGTGGGTTCCTACCGGTTCTAACCGGTTCTTTAGAACCGTTAGTAACTCAGTGATGACGTCACAGAGCCGGTTCCGTCAGTGTCTCCGTGGGCGCCACCATCTTGGATTTTGCATGCGCAGAAGCTATTTTTTTATTGCTGCATGCGCGCACACAGCACGACCCTGAGCGAACCGGCAGCAAAATGATCCAGAACTCACCCCTGCATACATATACATATACATGTACATGTACATGTACACGTACACGTACACGTACACACACACGTACACGCACACGCACGCACACACACACACACACACATACACACACATATACATATACATATACATATACAGGATATGCTGAGTTCAGCTAAGTAGCTACTTGGGCAGAAAGGACTAAATACAATAAAGGGTTCAACTACCAGTTCACACAGGATATATAGTACACACAAAAAATGAATATCTGTGGAGTGTCCAGAAATTTCTATGCTTCCTGAAAATTCTGAATTTATATTCCCAACACATCTAGATGGCAACAGGTTGGGGGGGGATGCCCCATATGATTTCATGGCATTACATTTTCTGTTCTGCAATCAACCATTAGATTGATTAATGGTAATGATTAACCTCACTTGTAGTCATTGGGGCTCAATATCAGTATTCCTGACTAAAGCATCAACTAAGAATCCAAGCTACAGGCTTCAATTAAAGGTAATTTGGAAAATATCTACTGACTTTTCACTTCTATTGTGCTTTATCCACAAGGCCAAAAATTATTCTGAATTATCAGATTCCAGAATCTTAATCTTAATCTACGACAATTTTCTATTATCACGAAATCAAATGTTTGTTGAGTATGAGGTATGCATTGTGTTTCCACATTGATTTACTATTTATATTTTGCTGGTGATGATGGCTTTCTTTCATTTTGCTATTAATCACATGAAATGCAGTATGGATAAAAATAATAAGATATTAATTTAAATTATTACTATTACTAAAAAAATAACAATTTCATCAAAATTTAATGAGAATAAATTTTGCCCAGTACTGGAAGAAAGTTATAATTCTGGCAATATTTGATTGGGAATTTAAACTTGGAAAATATGCAGCAACGGCAAAATTAACAGTATACAGTGTATTCAAAATTGGTTGGAAACATGTGGAAGAGGCCTTCATCCTGCAGTATATAGACAATGGCTAAAATGATGGTGATGATGATTCAAAATAGAAGTTTAACCAAAATTAAGCAAGAATGTTTCCCGTACAAACAATGCATTGCAAATATAATGATTTACAGTCTGGCTTCTAAGTGAATACAAATGTTTATAAACCTTGTAAATTAGCAGATGTATAAAAAGGGGAAATCCAGCTCTCTAGGCTTTTTTTCTCTTTTTCTCTTATTTTTTGGTAAATTGCTGCCAAACTTGCTTTCTTAATTTACTTTTTTCTTTTATCAATATGTACAAAAAACTGTAAATAACAATAGAATTGACTTAATTATTTAATTCTAACTAATCAGCTTTATCATACATCTTTATTGTATGATAAATATTTTAACACAATATGTAGAAGTTTTTTTAAAACTGTTATATTCAATTCCAGATGAAAAAGACAAATAATATCATACTCATTAAAACCAACATCCTAAATTGTAATTAATATTAATACCTCTTTCTTTTTATCCTCAACAGTCTAAGTTATCTAAACATTGGAGTGTTGATAATCTTCAATCAATATTCTAAACTATCACTGTATCCAAACAACAAAATATATTAAGATTATTTATTATTTATTTATTTATTTATTTTATAAAATTTATATGCCGCCCAACTCCCGAAGGACTCTGGGCGGCTTACATCATAAAAAATAAAACATATAAAAACAATTTAAAAAAGAAAGGGGGAAAAAAAACCCAACTATATTTAAAATAAAACATTCACACAACCATGCATGGGCCAATCAGAACAACTATTGGCCCCAGGCCTGCCGGAAAAGCCAGGTCTTAAGGGCTTTACGGAAGGCCAGTAAGGTGGGGGTAGTACGGATCTCGGGGGGAAGTTGGTTCCACAGAGTCGGAGCGGCTACAGAGAAGGCCCTCCCCCGCGGTCCTGCCAGCCGGCACTGTCTGGCCGACGGGACCTGAAGAAGGCCAACCCTGTGTGACCTCATTGGTCGATGGGAGGAATGTGGCATAAGGCGGTCACGCAGATAAACTGGTCCTGAGCCATGTAGGGCTTTAAAGGTAACAACCAACACCTTGAATTGTGACCGGAGCGCAATCGGCAACCAATGCAGCTCGCGAAGGATGGCACTATATTATCATCATATAATAATGAAGTTGTTTACCCATCACTACTTTTCATACAAATACAGAAAAAAAGATGTTATCTCCCTGCTAAACAATCCTAACTTTCTGATCTTACTAAAATTATCTTTGACATTAACAGACTGAGGATTGATCCTTAAAAACTGAGGAAAAAGCAACTGTGCCTTTTTCCCATTCAACATAGGTATAAATTTGCATAATATTAAATTGCACAGTATTTATATGATTTCTTGAGAAATTGAAGTCTGAGACATCCTGATATATTCTTGACAATACTGTTGCTTCTGTAAGGAAAAAGGAACATATGAAAGGCAAGTAAATGATGAATATGCTTCCTGGGATTATTTTAAATCACTTAAGATTTTTCAACTAGTTTTGGCAATTTTTTCTTTTATTTCTCCGTAACAGTGGTCATACTATCAAACAAAATATATGAATAATTCCAAACTGTACACCACAATGTCCTTTATGCTATGTTTTCTTTGGACAATTCTCCACACACCTTGCATTGTCTTTAGGGAATAATCTCTATACTTGACACCACATTGTGTCAATAAATCCAAGCTCAAAGGAGTTCTCACAAAGCTTCACAAAAACTGTTCATTCAGTGCATTAAGCAAAATTGGCATAAACTCCTATGGGGGATCATTTTACCATTAATAAAAAGTGCTGGAAGTGTAATTTGTTGTTGTTGTTTTATCAATAATGAAACAACTGATTTTTTTTTCTTTGACCTTGTTTGAGACCACAGAGCTAACATATCTTGCTACTATGTAGGTACAGGAAAAAAGCAGCCAGAGACAACTGGTTTTGGATAGAAGTATCATGAAATTAATCTTCACATGCACTTTTGTTTTCAATGAAAAATGCTTCTTTTATAAAGAAAAGAATGCAAATACTTTATTTCATTTTATGCTGCTTTTCCTTTCTTTTTCTGCTTTTTTCCAACTCAAATTTCAATTATAAAAGAGAAAAGAGCAAAAGTCAAGTAGCCAGAAGAAAGAGTTTGTTTGATTTCTTTTTTAACCTATTCATATATATTTTGGAGCTATGACTTGTAGTAAAGCAATTGATTGATTTTCAATTTATTCTAATACCTGGGAACATAAATCAACAGCATAAAATGAATACCCTTCTGGTTTGTTATCCTCAAAAATGCAACAGAATAGCCAGAAAAGCAGTAAATATTGAAAATAACACAATGTAAACACAATGTATGTTTGATGGGATTATGCTACCAGCAGTTTGGCAGAAGTAGAAGAAAAGAAACAAAAGAAAATATAGTATTTATGATTTTAAAAAATGGTGATGTGTTGCTTTATTGGAAAAGGCAGGTTGTTTTGGATAACCCTTTGACAAAGCCATGCAAAATATCTATGACAACTTGCATGATTCTAGGACAATAACTTATCGTAATACAATCAAATCACAATTATCAAGAGTCAAGATTATCAAGATTAAGTCATTACCATCAAAAGACTGCTTAGAGTTCTATGTATATATAAGCTGATAATCATTCCACCAAATCATTAAAGGCAAAATTCTCCACAACAAGGGTTGTTCATTTTGGAGAAAATTGAGATCTATGGTAAGTTATACATCCTATTCCAAGAATTAACCTACAATATTGGTTTTCAGAGTCATTGCTATAGTTCTCAGCTTTTGATTGATTAATGTTATCAAGTTGAGATTGACATTTAGAAACCACATGGATAGATTCTCTCCAGAATGATCTGTCTCCAAATGATTTCTCAGTTATCTTTTTTAAAAAAGCAAATATTTTGACATTCCATAAAATGAATCATCATACTATGTATCTTGATCTTTCAAATTGGTTGCCCTCTTCTCACTGCTTGCTAGCATGGTACTTTGCACCTAAATGCTGCACCAAATTTCAGAAATAGAGAATCATTGAGAGTATGAATTAGAAGGTACTATATAAGTCATGGCTGATTTGCATGTGAAAACCTAGAACCCAAACTAGACATCATATTCTAGAATTGCTACCTTCTGAATGTAATTCTCCTGATAACACACTTCAAGACTGTATTGGATTTTGTAGTTACTGCAGTGTGTGTGTGTGTGTGTGTGTGTGTGTGTGTGTGTGTGTGTGTGTGTGTTAGAGTCTTCCAAATGTGGTGTATGTGTTGATGTTTCACTAACTCTCTTGACCATACTAGCTCAACTGCTACAACTGTTCTTAAGTCATCTACCCATAAAGGCTGAGTCTGCTGATCTAATTAGCTATACATCATGGTGGTGATATGAATTATGTGATTCTGTCAGGTTGCATTGCATAACCATTTTGGATCCTCTAATGCATTGCATAACCATTTTGGATCCTCTAATCTTATGGCATGAGCATCAGAAAATATACCTTGTGCTTTGTTGAAGATTTTCATTTAACTTGCTCAATTCTTATTTCTTCCATCATGATAAGAATATACAGTATGAGAGAGTTTTATATTGATACTTCTAAAAAAGGTTGATGGTATCTCATTCCAGGATAAGCATGTTTTCTCTCATATTTCTCCTGCCATATAGTATCTAGAGATGTGGAAAGCCTGTTAATTGAAAATATGAGAGATGATAGCACTGCTATAAGATTAAGATTGGTTTGAAAAAGGGATGAGCCATTTTGCAATCTGGAGCAGAACAGCCCATCTGATTTACAGATAATTCCACCAAAACTCTAGGTGATAGCACAACTAAAACTATCATTTCATACTTTGGGCCCATTAATAAGAAAAATTGGAGTCTATGAATTTAGATCACACAGTTCAACAACTCAAAATAAAGTATTTTTCAAAATGATTTTATAAATTGTTCTACATTTGCCACCAATATATCTTGATTTCTTCAGTGAAGACTCAGCACTGGTGAACATAGCTATTATTTATAATGACCCTGTTCAAAAGTCTGACATTAGTGTTTGTTTATTCCTCAAGTCTGTTGCATATAAGTATTGATTGTTCTTAAATATTAAGCTATGCCAATATATATAAAAATATATTCCTGTTGAAGAAGCTCTGTTTTGCCTAAGATAGATTTTGGGAATGGCTGACCAGAGTCCCTCTGAATTATAACTAATAAAAGGAAAACAGGATATGCAGGTACATCTGGACTGTGTTTCCAATAAGTCAAATACACAATTACAGCAGTCATTATTAAATATTTATTTATATATAGATTTATTACTAATATTTTGTTATACAGACGTGTGTGTGTGTGTGTGTGTGTGTGTGTGTGTGTGTGTGTGTGTAGTGTATGTATGTATATATGTATAACAAAATATTAGAATGAATCTGTATTTTTATTATTTTAGGGCAACATATTATCTTATGGCAACAGATAAGTGACGACAATTCCAGCTGGCCTATTATTAAATGTTGCAGAGAGCAGAGAAACATTAAGCATAATGATATATCAGGTGTTTGGAACTTCTCTAGAGGTTAGTAGAGATATGTAAGATATAGATGGGCTTATTAATGGCAACTTCTTATCCTTTATAGATAAGACCTGTTTCCTTTTTCCCCCAGTATTAATGGCAATAGTCATATTTAGATATACAACAAATATCCACAGTGTTACTTCTGTGGAGGTAGATAAAAGTATTTGAGGAAGATAATATATATATAGTGTATACATGGTCATTCAACCACTCCATCATCTTCATCAACTGTCTTTAATTGCTACTCAATCAGGCTCCAATCTGAGTCTGTCATCTGGACCCAAACGTTTATTCTTCCAAGCTTTTGGGTTCTTGCTGGAGGCCAACCACAGGGAACTTCTGTCTCTGTGCCACATGCTGGAGAGAGAGAGGTTCTCTGAGGATGGGCTCCAGCATGAGCCTGAAAGCTTGGTAGACTTTGGTCCCAATGACTGACTCAGATTGGATCCTGGGACATGAACATTTGCCTTTATTTTCCTGAATCTTCCAGCAACAATCAAAGCATTTAAAGCATTCTTAAGTGAAATGTTTCTTGAGGTGCTTTGCTGAATGAATTCAAATATAATAGTAGGTCTCTTTTGCAAAAAAAAAAAATTAACCCTATTAATATTTAATAAACAGAACCTATCTATGGCAGAAATAATGTAATTAATAAATAAAGCCTACGTATAGGCAGGCCTGTCAAACTGGCAGTCCGTGGGCCGGATGCATCATGTACAGGCCATGCCCACCCCAGCTTTGCAAAGGCAAAAAAGTCACGATATGTCACGATGCGTCACGTGACACCATCAGGTTTGACACCCGTGCTATAGTGGTAGGGACTATCTTGAAGTAACTTGCCTGAGATTTCCTCAAAATCTCCACTGCCTCTAAAGAAAACACCAGAAAGTGAATTTGCTAGATAGCAAACAGAGAAAGTAACCTGAGGAAAAGATGAGAAATCAGTCAGCATTGCTATAATGCTGTGTGGTTTTGGTTTTGGTTTTGAATGACATGCAGATCACTTTGTTTTTAGCAGCTGCAAGGCATAGACAGATTAAACAAACATTTTTAAAACTCCCCACATTCAATAAACATATTAATGATGAAAAGTAATGTGGTGCGGGGGGGGGACCTTTGGAATAACATCACTATGGTTAACATCAAGTACCTAAATCAGATGAAATTTCAGAAAACCACAAAACTGAAGAGGAAGGAAATCCTAATTCTGACAAAAGCAATGAGGTCATGAACTCCAACTGCAATTCCTTTTTGTAGCCCACTGGCATCCATATCAAATTGACTTCCCCTTAAGTCACTTTGAGGTTTGAAACTGGGGCTCAGAAGATCCCTTTCTCTTGCCTTCACTTTTCCACCTCAAACTGAATCCTTCAACTGCTTTGCTCAGCAAGTTATATTCTAGGGGAACATTCATAAAAAGCAGCCTGAACTTTCTATTCAAGCCACTCAGCCAGCCCATGTGGAATCCTGTTCTGCTTGGTGGTTCCTTCACCGAAGGGTGCTAAACAGCTCGCTGAGGAACTTTTGCAAGCTATTTTGCAACCTTACATTAAGGAGAAACTTCTCTCTAAAAAGAAACACTTCTGAAAAAAGAAGGCACAGTTCACAGCAGGCCTGGAGCCTGAATCAAACCCCTTTCTTTCTCTTACCACCAGAAGAAAACTCTCTGACTCACCTTGTCAGGTGAGTATAATATTCATGTTGCTTTCTCAGCTGGATGGTTGGTTTTATTACACAATATGGTTCCTCAGCCAGGTGGTGTTATTTTGGTAGAGTAAGCCTAATTAGCCAGATTCTGGCTTGCTTTTTTTTTTCTTCTACACCACCTTCAGTCCGAATTGGGGCAAACTCGATGTACTACAGTAATACATTGCTGTTGATATATCCTACTTGGCTTTTTGTTCGTTTGGGGGTTATTTTTTTTAAGGAAATGTATTGTTTTCCCTATCTACTGCTATGTTTTTTGGTCAAAGACACAGTCAGTGAAACACACATTGTTCAGGTCTACTGTTCTCTGGTTAAATCCTGCTTTGTACTTCATCAATTTTGTTAAAGGAATGACTTCTGCAGAACGTAGGTAGGTATTTCTCCAACCACGATGCAACAGCACCCCCAAGTGTTCTCAAATAGGTATAGGATTGCTTCCAAATTTGTGATGTATGAGCATTTCAAATAATGTGCTTCTTCTATTATAACTTATTTGACCTTCATAGCTGGAAATCAGCAAAGGTAGTGATCAATATTAATCATTATTACACAGCCAAAGTGCCTTCACTGACATTTACATTTATTTGTTCAAAAACATTATGCTCTTTCAAACAGCATTCTCTCTAAATCTCTATGCAGTCATTAATCTGTTATGCACTTAAAATATTTCACTTTTTTTCCCTTTCCATGATATTAATTATGGAGCCATTGTTCCAGATTTGATCATGCAAACCCATATCACCTTGCTTTTAAAGGAAGGGTACATTTTAAAAGTTTCTGAATTTTCCAAATACATTCTTACATCAAAACCAAATTAAACACAATTAAACAAAGATTAAATTGTTTCAGACTTAGGACTTTGTAGAGATGAATATTTGACTGTTTAAAAATAATGAAGCATAATGTCAGAAATTAGTGTACTTTGAACTGTGGTTTGTAACAAAATTTAAAACAATTTTCTCTAAGCTTGAAAATGCTGGATAGAAATTTTGGAAGTTGCAAACATACACAGCTGGAGGTCACTAAATTAAAGTTCTGAAAAGAACTTTTGATAAGCACATTGCACTAGAGCAGGGATGTCAAACTCGCATCGTTATGGCAGCATCATGTGACGTATCGTGACTTCTTTGCTAAATCAGGGGTGGGTATGGCCAGTGCGTGATGCATCCGTTTTGACAGACCTTCACTAGAGAGTATTTCAATGGGTGATGTTGACATTTTTGTTTCAGCCTGAGGATCTTCAATATACTTTTGGCTAAAACCAAATGGAACTTTACTATTTTATTTTATACTAGCTGTACACGCGTTGTTGTGGCTCAGTCTGGTGATCACCCGTGTTGTAATTTTGTTCAGGACACAATTCTACATCGAACGAAGCAGCAGCAGATCGATTTGGTGATGACATTCCCAATTGATTGAGAACTGTGTTCGCGATTTCTAAGCAGAAATCTTCAATCATTATCAATGCTTCATTGTAGAATTCTTCTGTGAAATGCATGTTCATATTTGAATTTTCCTTGTGTATTCGACGGAAAATATCTTCAGCCATGTGCGATTTATATTGGAAATGTGGAAATCGTAAATGGATCATAAATCAGAAACAGTGAAATGGAATCGTAACATATTTAGTATAGTGTGTGTTGGTTTTACGTCCAACAGATAGTGCTGTTTTCACAAAAAAAACATGTTGTTACCTGTCACAGGTGTGACATCTATATAATATAGGTATATAAAAACACGCACTTATTCGAATACAACGTTGTGTCAAAATTTCAAAGCAATCGGTGAAGAATTTTCAGAAATTTAAGAACGAACATTTACATTTTTATTTATATATAAGATAGATTTATTTTATACTTTATATTTTAGGATTACTTGCTACGTCTTTGGGTAGCTTACACTGTAAAAAAATTAAAGAACTATAAAAAGAAAAGTGTCGTGCCCATCCATAAAAAGCAAACATAATGAACCAAAGAAAACATAATGGGGCTCAGCAACCACCTTATCTCCAGTCATGGAAGAACAGACAGGTGTTCATAGATGTTTGGAAGATCATGTGGATAGAAACCATAAGTATCTTTTTTGGGGGGAGGATACTGTTCTACAGGAAAGGCACCATGACAGGCAGGGGTGAGTTCTAACTTACCTCACCGCCGGTTTGCTTCCTCTCGCATGCGTGCATGCGCAGTGCCAAAAACTTTTTTTAAAAAAAAGCTGAAAACAAGACGGGGGGGCATGTGCAGTGCTGGCAACGCGGCTTCTGCAAATGCACAGAAGAAAAAAATGAAAAAAAATTCCCAAAAAAATTCCCCCCCCCAAATTTTTTTTTTCAAAAAAAAGATGGTGGCGTCCACGGACTGGCACCGACCGAACCGGCTCCGTGACATCACCCGCGGGTTGCTACCGGTTCGGGAGAACCAGTCCAAACCTGGAGGAACCCACCTCTGATGACAGGGAAGGCACACTTCCTAGGTCCTGTTACATAACATTGTTTAATTGAAAGGACCTGGAGCATACCCACTGCATCCAAACTTACATGGCAGACAGAAACTATTGGAAATAGGCAATCTGTCAAATACCAAGCCCTATGCCATGAAGGCCTTTATAAGTAACAAACCAGCATCCTGAATTAGACCTGGAACCCAGGGGTGGGTTCCTCCCAGTTCGTACTGGGTCGGCCGAACCGGTAGCGAGGCACTGGTGACGTCATGATGGCGTCGTGGACCCGCCTTGGTCGGTGCCGGTCTGTGGGCGCCACCATTTTTTTCCGTGAATTTTTGGCGGCTTTTTAACATTTTGGGCCGTTTGTGCTCTTCTGCTGCTTCGGAAAGGGCCCTCCCACCAGCCCCTGGGTTAATTCTGTCCTTTATTCTTCGCCCGAAGCACAGCTGATCAGCTCCTCAGCTGTGTTTCGGGCAGATTATAGTCACTGAGCATGCGCGGACACAGAATTGCACCGGGGGAGCGCGCGCATAACCCTAAGCCACGCCCACAGAGTGGTAGTGGAAATTTTCAGAACCCACCCTTGCTGGAACCAACCGGCAACCAATGCAGCTTTCAGACATACAGTGCATGCCTATCACTGCCTACCCTGTGCATTCTGAACCAGCTATGGATTTCCTGTGGTCTGTAAGGGCAGCCCCATGTTGTGTGTGTGTTGCAATAGGCTCTTCATGATGTGATTAGGGCATGAGTGAATGTCTGAAAGACCTCCCAAATAAGGAATGTGGGCAACTGTCACACCAGGTGGATCTGTGCAAAGCCCCTCTTTGCCACAGCTATGATGTTGTAGAGACTTGGGTCGCACATCTCTACAGAGTATTGAACCATGAGGTTCATAGTTGCTTGGATACTTTGCTTATGTGCTTTCCCACAGCCAATTACTATTTATCCATCCCTGAGCTGGCAGAAAACTGTATCAGCATAACATTTGCTATTCTGGTTGCTGATCTTTTTTCCTGCTCTATTGCTTCTGTTAGCAAGCACCGCTAGTCACCTGGCTTCCCACCAGGCTAATGAGCAACAGAGTAGCTATAATGGACCGAGAGGCAGAATAAAGCTAGCTTTGGGAGCACACATTTTACACACCATAAAACTATCCTTGAATGGTGTCAGAATAAGGGAGAAAATACTTCTTTAACCCCAGTACAGCTATGGAAGACTTAAAGTTGTATCACTCTGTCACAGTGTGACAGGGTTCTTTTTGAACTGGAGGTGTGTTGTTTTGCAAGGGTAGCAATTGACACAGAAAAACAAGACAGTGGAAGCTTTAATGTCCTTTACTATAGACAGTCATGTTATTTACAGCAGTTATTGTCAATAGGTATATATAGAAAACATTAATGGTGCTCATTCAGTGTCAGGTTTCCTCCCAGGAACCATCCCCTCCACCTCTCCTGCTTCTTCCTCTTTTCTGGATATCTCCCTCCCCTATTTCTGGGTTTGACAAGAGAAAGAGGGAAAAACAAAAAGGAATGGGCTGGAATTTACTGAGGTGTGGTCCTCACAATTTGACCTCCTCCTGGAACTGCTCACCTGAAGAACTACTGCTTCTTCCTTGGGGAGAGAATCTCTCTCAAGGTCTTTTGCCCAGTCCTTCCCCAACTATGAATGATTATCCAGCCAATGCCCGCTTTCCCCTCTGGAGTTTTGTGTGAAGCCACCATCTATAGCCAGCCAATTCCACTTCTCAATCTTGTCCCTATTGGCCTTCTCTTCCCTTCTTCCAGGGAAACCATCTGGTTCCTTTCTTCTTCCTTTCCAGACAATTGCTCTGCATACCAACCTTTCTCTCCAGCTACTCCATTCTTTCCAGCCACCCCGTTCATTTCATGCACAGACCTTCTCTTCTCTTCTCTTCTCTTCTCTTTTCTTCTCTTCTCTTCTCTTCTCTTCTCTTCTCTTCTCTTCTCTTCTCTTCTCTTCTCTTCTCTTCTCTTCTCTTCTCTTCTCTCCTCTCCTCTCCTCTCCTCTCCTCTCCTCTCCTCTCCTCTCCTCTCCTCTCCTCTCCTCTCTATCCAATGTTTAGGTTAGATAGTTAAAGTTAGCAACATACAGCATAGAAATTGAGGAGGTGGATGTTCCCCTCCCCGAAGCTTTAGTCCACAACACTTATATGCCAGGCTGGACCAATGGAACTGATGTCTCCACATCTCACCACCACCTGGTTAACAGCAAGTCAGTTCATCAGATCTCGTGCAGCTCATCTGCCCTTCAAGCCCAAAAGTAGCTTGCTTTTCCCCTTCTACTCACTCCAATGGTTGGTTCACACCAGCAGAACAGTAGACATGCCATGCTATTAAAAACCCCTATGCCATATACTCCTGGGTTGGAGACAAGATGAAGGCAACATCATTGGATCATAGCAGAAACAGATATTGCTACTGAATCTTTGAGATTAAGAGAAAGTATAAATATGGTCTAAAAATGCCAGGAATGTACACTGCATCTAAATCCCCAAATAAATGTTATATTAATATCAGGGAATTCATAGTGCTAACTTGCTGAATATAATCAAACTAGCGTGGTCTGCTTTCTCTCTGTTTGCCAGAAAGAAGATACAATTGTGCCATTTCGTCTAGTCTCTATTGTAATATATTGGTACATAGTCATAGAAGCAGGTACAGTAGAACCTCTGATCACAACCATAATTCGTTCCATAACTTTGGTCACAAACCGATTTGGTTGTGACCTGAACCTAATTTTGGAAATTTGGCGCTTACAAAAAAAAATGGCATGGAAGGGGAAATTGGCCGTGGAAAAAAAAAATCGTGAATTTTTTGGTTGGAACCCGATTTGGTCGTGGTCAGAAGCATTCGTGACCAGAGGTTCTACTGTACTCAGTTAAGAACCCCATGAATGAGTAATCTCATTCTGTCTTTTCAATAAACAGTAAATATTACCACAGTATCAAAGGAACTTCCTAGGTAAAAGCCAAAACAATTTTCTTTTAAAAAGGTAATATGTCCAATTGTTTGGAGTAAGTCCAAGAAAACAGCTAGGAAACTGGCTTAATCTCAGTGAAGTTTCATCCATGCAAATCCCTCCTGCCAGCTACACTTTGTTTTCTGCACATTAAGCATAAATATTCCAATGTTCATTTTTAATCTTCAAAAGAGCATTCTAATATTTTTTTAATTTTTTTCCTCTTACAGATAACCAAGTTATCCTCTCTGATTTTGTTTCCCAAAAGTTAAAATAATATCTTACTGAAGCAAACAGGAGTTGTGTTTGTAGGTCTAGGCATGTGGTTATTTTGGAGGGTGAGTCAAGATATGACCTTATATTGGCACACGTACAGAAGCACTTAAATGAGGGTTTTTATTCTGAAAAATAAGATACTTGTGCTAGTACAATAATGTGAACTAATAGGCAAGTAACAATATAAATTATAAAACCTAATGTCAGCCTCACCAGGTTAACCAGGTAGCAATCACAACCAGATGAGCTAATTTCACTGTGTTGTAAGGTTACATTGACGGAATCTTGCAGATCTGAATGTACAATTCTCCTCCCATCTCCTTTGCAGCCCAGGAAACTAGGGAGGGTCTCTTCTGAGCATCTTACCCCACCCACTCTCCAGCTGTTGGCTATGCTATCTCTTACCTGACCAGTCCCTTGGCAGTGTCTCTTCTCCCAGTCTCCCAAGGTTTCTTTCTCACATGCCATTACACCTAGTGTGTACAGAATAGTTTATATAAATATAAAACAAAAAAGCTACTTAATTTTCTCCCTCTAACATTCTTTCCCATCTTTCTACTTATGCTTTATTTTGGTTTGTTCTTTCCCTCCTTAGGTTAAATGCAGATACTGGAATATCTTTGACTTTTCTCACTCCTATCTTACTGCCAAAACAAGCGTTTAACTCATGATATTCCACTATCTTACATCTGAAACTCAATCTGTCCTCCTGGTCTTTCCTGGCCATTTTCAAAAGCCTCTCCAAGATTTTTTTGCCCGTCCTCTTCTTCGTCTCAGGCCCAGAATCATGAGCTCTGTTTCACTCCACGTTTACCAGCTGATGTCCTCTTGCAGTATCTGCAATACAGAAAACAACAACAACATCAACAATAACCTTTGTCTCCTTTTCTTGACTCTTGATGTATTTTATAAGCAGGACATATATGTGCATCATATAAGGCACCTTCTAATATTTCCCCCTTTCTGCCTTAATGTTCCTGGTCTTATGTAAAGTCATCTGCCTCCCCTAAAAATAACCATAACCTTGGTACAGACCCAACACTTTTCTTTCACCCAGGCAATTCAACCTGCCACTGGCAGGAAACTGTTCCAATAGTGTTACGTACTGCCGTACATAGTAAATTTGCATAGCCACCGCTGATTGGCTAAAATAGCGGTGGGAAAATCAAATCGCTGTCAGTGGTCGGCTAAGCCCTTAAAAGCGGCTTCCCTGCAGCCTGCCGCCAGTTCACATTACATCCAGCTAACCAGAAATAAAGGTGCTGAACAGTTCCTACGTCTCGCCTCTTCTTTCCCACACGAATCTAATAAATAGTCTTCAACATTTGCCACTGAATTTCAGCATCATAATCTTGGAGAGTCCTGGAGGCAACAGAACTTTGGGTGATAGACTTGTGGCCTTTGGACTAAGAGGTTGTCCACCATTGCTTTAAGAAGAAGGGGATTGTATTCCATTTCAATATTTTAACAGTTAATTTTCTTTCAGGACCAGGAACATGAATAATTAACCTTCTACTTCAAATCACACATTCTTTTAGTTTAATATTGTGAATATTGACAGTTAATGTCTGAGTCTTACTTGGATACCAAGAGCTTGAACGCAGAACATTCTGCATGTGAAATACTATGCACTTTGCCACAGACCAATGGATATTCATATCACTGCATGATTGGTTGGGCATTTCAATACAATCTCTCCATGTTCTCCAAGCAGTAAAGGGCCCTTCAGTACATTTCAATCATTCCATGATGCAGCTTATCCCCACTTTATCATGTATGAAATTAGTCAGAAGGCTTTCTTCCCATCAAAGGTATAATCAAGGTAATTTTCTTCCATACATAATCAAGGAGCTGTATAAGGAGAGAACGCTCTTAAGAAGCACTTTTTTATGTAGGAGTTTAATTGAATTCTATGTCTGACTTTTTTTCTTAAAGATTTAAGGGTTTTTTTGTTTGTTTGTTTTTTTTTTTTTTTTTTGCTGTTACGTATAATTAATACTTTTGAGTTTAGAAAGATTACCTGAAATTAGGTGAATTGCTCCCCACATAACTACTAGTCTTGGGACAGATTGTATCACTTTTCTAACAAGAAAAGGAAGGAAGGAAGGAAGGAAGGAAGGAAGGAAGGAAGGAAGGAAGGAAGGAAGGAAGGAAGGAAGGAAGATATAAGAAGATGCATGTTGTGCAGCATGGCAAAACAATATTTTAGAAAGAAAAATAGCCCTGTGAGATGCCAATCAATCTTTTATGACTTTTGAAATACCTTTTGTAAATACTACATAGTGAAGGAGAATCCAAGGGTTATGTTTTTATCAGTCTCTCTTGTAGCCTTTAAATTCTACAAAGTCTTATGAGCAAAAGAATAAAAGGCACCCACTCATTGTCCTCCCTAAGTGGCTTTCAGCACTCATCCAATCCTAAGTTAATTGCAGCTCTTGGTTTCTATGAGATTCTCCATTCATATTGTATAAGATCAACACCAAGCCAAATTTTAGAAAGCCCAGTGATAGATCCCTAAATCTAAGTTCTTCCATCTCTCTATCTACAGGGTTGCTTTTTAGAGCAAAATAAATATGCAACTGGTGTTGATTAAATTTTCCATCCATCTCCAGTTTATTTCTCTACTGAAGCTGAGAAGAGCCATGGGCTGACAAGCAGCAGGCAAATGGAAAGTATCAGTTGCCTCAACCATGCATGGGAATAAGACAGAAATTGGTGCACTTGAAACCAGTCTCATTAAGACTTCCTAAACCAACATGCCAAATTAAATTCATCATCATCATCTTTTGCATGATAGCCCATATAACTTTTGCCATGCTCTTTTGGGCTTCAAAAATGCGAATAAACTGCACATTGGAGAAAGTTAGATAGCATACCAAGGAAGCTGCAAAACAATTCTAAGTGTTTCAGTTTCACTACTAAAATCAACTAAAATCTCATATGAAACACATTCAATAGAGCACTGAGCAAATTTAGGGTGAGAATGTAAACTTAATTTTCAAAAGGTTTTGAAAATTATCTTTTGAAGATTTTCAATCTTCAAAAGAAATAATATTGAGCATTTACTTATTTCATACACTGTGATGCAACTAAGATATTTTAAACCAGGAGTGGACAACCAGTGATCGTGGCCTGCATACTTCTACTCTGTTGTTATTTTTGTGGCCTAAAACCTCTTAAGTAGCTTTTGAGTAAATATTAACAATAATAGCTACATTAATTCTGCATTAGACTCAGTGTATTTAATTTGAGTTACTACCTTGATCTATATTGTGAAGAAAATAGGGTTTTAGATCAATGGAATCACCTAAATCAATTTCATATATAGACACCTAAGGAATTTATCTTATGAGCTTCAGCCCATTCCTTTATTGGGACAATTCCCAAGAGCCGAGGTGGCGCAGTGGTTAGAGTGCAGTACTGCAGGCTACTTCAGCTGACTGCTAGCTGCAGTTCGGCAGTTCAAATCTCACCAGGCTCAAGGTTGACTCAGCCTTCCATCCTTCCGAGGTGGGTAAAATGAGGACCCAGATTGTTGGGGGCAATATGCTGACTCTGTGAACCGCTTAGAGAGGGCTGTAAAGCACTGTAAAGCGGTATATAAGTCTAAGTGCTATTGGTATAATTTGTCCTCAAGGTGCCAGTGAGAATTGTTTTCTTTTCTGCATCTGGCCTTCCCAAGTTGTCCCTTCCTCTTTTTTTCTTTCTTTATTTTTCCTCTTTGTACTCTTGAAGATAAGCAGGTGGAAGAAGGGCAAAAGGCAACCTGCGATCCATTACCTATGAATACGTTACATCTTCTGTTGCTTATGTATTAGTCTTCTTTCCCTTTCTGAGATGTATAAAAAAATATGAATGCAACCTTTTGTCCATAGGGATGTGTGTCAATATTTTTGGGAGAGTCCTGCTGATGTGCATCCAACAATGGATACTGCAGTGAGCCTTGATTATTTGTTTTGATCGCACAATGTAGTCACTAAAAATTTCCAAAGCACAGGAGAAAAAAAACCTGTCATTTTCACCTTTGTGATATAACCTTATCCCATTTTAGACTCTATACATAATAGACTTAGCAATAGCACTTAGACTTATATACCGCTTTACAGTGCTTTACAGCCCTCTCTAAGCGGTTCACAGAGTCAGCCTATTGCCCCCAACAATCTGGGTCCTCATTTTACCCACCTCGGAAGGATGGAAGGCTGAGTCAACCTTGAGCCGGTGAGATTTGAACCGCTGAACTGCTGAACAGTCAGCTGAAGTAGCCTGCAGTGCTGCACTCTAACCACTGCGCCACCTCGGCTCTTCAAAATTATGGGGTTGCTAAATATAGATACATAAATAAATACATAATTTGTGCCTTTGACTCAGTGTTGATTCTTGGTGACTACCTGGACAAGTCCCTGGGCTTTTCTTGGCCAGGTTTTTCAGAAGTGGTTTGTCATTGCCTCCTTTCTAAGGCTGAAAGAAAGGACAGGCCCAAAGTCTCCCAGCTGGCTTTATGCCTAAGGCACAACTAGAACTGAAGAGTCTCCAAGTTTCTAGTCTGGTACATTAATCACTAAACCAAACTGACTCAGCTATAGATATAGATATAGATATAGGGATTTAATACATGAATGAGACCTATCAGAGTGAAACAGGATAGCTTTCTAAATGTGATACCTTACAAAAGTACCACTTCATTATGAAAAAATAATATCTATTTCAAATCAATATCACAAAGATCTGCCCTTCCATCAGGGGTGGGTTCTGGTTTTCTTCGCTGCCAGTTCGGTCAGTGTCGCGCCACGCGGGCACACGGGCGCTTTGCGCAGCTTCGTGCATGGGCAGTGCTCTCTGCAGAAGCAAAAAACAAAATGGCGCCGTCTATGGCGCCGCCAAAAGAACCGGTTCAGGGGCGTGGCAGGCCTGGGTCGCTGCCGGTTCTAGTGACCCAGGCCGCCAAGTTACTACCGGTTCTATAGAACCGGTCTGAATCGGGAGGAACCCACCTCTGCCTTCCGTTCTTGCCAAGCTTCTGGTCTGCTGCTTATAAAATATTTTTAAAAGGATAAAAAGAAGGAAGCAATACTGTGTTGAGCAGGACTGCTCCCAGCATGGTCATTCTATTTCAAATTTTAACACCTTGTTTGTTGCCACCTTCATTGTTTATTGCTTATATTTATTACATTGTGAACAACTATTTGGAAGCCCAATGAAATGAAATGAAATGAAAAATAATTAAATTAAATTAAATTATTTTGGTTATTGACCAGCCTTACATAACATAGTGGGTTCTACTTACCTTCCCTATCGGTTCTGATCGCGAGAGAAGTGCGCGTTTTGCTGTCCATCGCATCACGCAAAACACACAGAAATTACCCTCATGCAGAAGCCTTTGCGCATACTCAGAGGGTTATTTTTCAAGCCGCAGTGACCGGAGGACGGTTCTGGAGTGTGGACCGCCAGCCTTTGCTGCCGGTTTGGCAAGCGGCGGTAAATTTCCACTACCGGTTCTAAAGAACCGGTCCGAACCGGAAGCAACCCACCTCTGAGCACAACCAACAAAGGTATAATTTTCTTGGTATAAATCATTATTAAATAAACTTCAGTGAACAGACCAACATAAATTTCAGTGAACAGACCAACATAAATTGTAACAAGGAACAGATGATGAGAATGATTGTTAAATTTGGTTTACTACATCAAACTCTTCTTAGTGAGGCCCCGTTGAACCTTACTAGCATTATATGGTGACATTATAGGAGAGTGCATCACTTCTTGTCAGCTAAAAGATAGTGGAGATTAAAAACTGTCAGTACCATCAGAGTGTTGAATTAGTAAGAATGTTAATGTCATAGATCCTAAGCCTGTCATTTTAATGGCTGCTACAATGACTGAAGTGTTCACTGTAAGCAGTTTTCCAAATCCTTTTTCCAGGACTCAAGTTTGCAAGGCATTCAAGCATCAAAGCTCTTTGGAATTTTGGTAGAGTAATCAGATTAAGACATTTGGCAGACTTATGATTGATAACCTGATTACACTGTTCTACAAATTTTCAACTTTTATTAGTTTCAGAAATGAAATGTGCCATTTCTTAATGAATTTCACATGCTGAATTCAAATATAATAATGAAATTTGTTAGTTGGCTCTAGTTTTCATGCAACGGACATTTTACATTTTCCAACTACAGGTAATAGGCAAATAATGCGCCAAAACTTAATACGTATATATAAACCCGTATATCTTTATTAAAATTAAGTGAATGGAAGAAGATCTTTTTCACGGTCACGGTATAGAGATGTACGAACATCACTTGCCAGGAGATTCCACTGCTTTAGTCTTGAACCTAAAACCTCTGCCTTGTTCTTCGGAAGATCCAGATCTCTTATTAGTTCATTCAATTCCATTTGTGTTATGAGGTGCGGTTCAGCGGATGTGGATGGCAGATAATCCAGGTCATGTAAGGCTGTTGGTTCATCACTACAAGCTTCCTGAGGTTCTTCCTCACTGGACTCAACTACGAAAGATTCAGGCGCTTTTGGAATCGGTAGTCCTTCTCCATGAGGTACTGGACGTATTGCTGATTGAATGTTTGGATACTGCACCAATGTATTACAGCATATGTGTGGCGCCCAGTTTTTGTCCTGATCTCCTATTTTGCAACCGAAATACAAGTTGTAGGCTTTCTTAATCACGGTTGTGATCCTTCGTTTTTGGGATGCAAAAGTAAATTCACCGCAAATATAGCAGAAATTATCTGCTTTATTTAAACAGATTCGAGGCATAACTAAATTTACTAGCATAAAACAATGTTTAAAGACACTGTCTAATTCGCCAAGCAACAGATACTGTGCCTTATACAGAATTTGGTGAAGTAATATCAGCTAATATTGCATCATCTTGGTACGCGTGGCGGTTTTTTATTGGTCACCAATACTGACTACGTAATCTATGGTGTAAGTTGCATAATGCATTTTATATACCTTACTTCATTAGTTGGTTGCTTATATCATGGAAACTAGAGCCAATATACATTTTTAAATGTTATTTTCGTTTTTAGCACCCCAACATTATGTAAGAAGAGCTGTTTTCATGCTCGCAACTTTTTACCTGTAGAACAGTGTTATCAGGAAAACTTTAGGTGGAATTAAACTGCAGTCAATTTGATGTTCTGTCTCATATATTCATTGTCTCAGGATCTTCCTGCAGGGGTCATTCCTCATAGGTCTCCTTGATTTTTAGGCCTTAGATTTTAGCTGCAGGTTATAGCAGAATTATTCACAAAATAATTACCTGTTTAACTGAATAATTGTCTTATGCTTGATACTTAATAAAAAAAACTGTTGAAATTTGGCAATATGCATCAATTAAGAACTAAATGAGGCACCAACACAAATCTTTAATTGATATGTAGCCTTAATTTTTCCCAGTGCACATTTCCATTTAAGAATGCCATATGGTGAGGATTATAAGAAACAAGGTTATCTAAAGAGAACACGATGAATAATGGATTCTACAGTCAATAATTCTTGGACAGGTTTTCAATTTTTGGAACTTGTCCAGCAATCAGACTCATGTCAGTGCAAACTATCCTCTTACATAGGAGAAATAATGTTTTTATATATTTATATTAGTGACAATTCCCTCTCTATGATTAATTGGATTCTCTGAGATGTCACAATCTGGAATTTTGTCTATGGACATTCAGTCAAAATGAAGAAGACATACATACATACATACATACATACATACATACATACATACATACATACATACTCCCAGATTCTGCTAATAGCAAAATGAATCAAGCAAGCCATGATGGTGGGAGTGATTTAAGGTAGTTTTTGTTAAGAACCAAAACATTTATTGTGGGCAGCAGCTCCATATCATAAGTTGAATTTCAGGTCCTTCTAATAGCCTGTGCCTGCCTTGCATAGCTCATGGCTTCCCATTTAGAAAACAATGCACTAGACATCTGTATGGTTGAAGCTGAGTCAGAAAGTTAGACTAAACCATGTGGAACAGCAGTACAATAATCAAGAAAGAGAGTTTATGCTAAAACTGGAAAAGAATATTGCATCATCTGAGTAACAGGTGAAAAAACTGCTTTTGCAATAGAGAAGAAGAATAGAGTTTCAGCAGGTGGCAGCGTCTCCTTGACCTTCTTTAGGATCAGATGCTAAGCAGGATCATCACCCCCATTTAGTATTTGGATGGGAGAGTTTCCACAGAATCGCACAGCAACAGGCTAGCCAGGAAGTCATTGGGGGGGGGGAATGGAAAGAAGGGAATAGCGCACTATTTCCAAACAACTGTCAGGAATCATTTATGGATGTGTCCAGGAGTGGGTTCCAACTTACCTCACTGCCGGTTCGCTCCCTCCCGTGCTGCGTGGGCACACTGCATGGGCGCGTACACGTGCATGCGTAGTAACAAAAAATACGGGGGAAAAAACAAAGCCAAAAAAGATGGTGTCCGCATGCACAGTGCCAGAAGTCGGCTTCTGCGCATGCTCAGAAGGGAAAAAAATTAAAAACAAATTAAAAAAACAAATTAAAAAAACTCAAAAAAAATCAAAAAAAAAAGATGGCGGCCCCCATGGACCGGCACCGACCGATCCGGTTTGGTGACATTATCGTGACATCACCAGCGGGCCGCTACCAGTTCGGGAGAACCAGTCCGAACCGGAAGGAACCCACCCATGGATGTGTCCAATGCAAGCACTAAACATGTGTGTATAATGATGGAGCTGTAACAGGGAATATCAAACAGGGAATGCTTTGGTAGCTAAGAGGGAAACCAACCAAAGCAGGCACCCAAGTGGAGTAAATGCCAATTTTCACAGTGTTTTACATATAAGAGGAACACAAGTTGACAACACTGGAATGTGAGCAATTCAGTAAAATGCAGCATAAAAAAAAGTCCAAAATTATCTGTATCCAGTGAAATAGCAAGTATTAAAGGAGAGGAAATTCTATAGAGGAAAAATTTATAAACAATTCACTCTAGGGATACTTTCATAGAGTGTTTCATTGGAGTGAAAAACATGCTGGGTTTTGCTGCTCCCTGGAATTGCAAAACAACAATTTTGTGATGCACCTGGCAGACCACAAGGCATCATTGATGATTATGGTTATCTTGGTGGGTTTAAGTTGATGTAGGTCTCACATAGTTCCACCTAATGTTTGCACTTATTCTGGGGATAATAACATTGTCTAAATCTCAGCAGTATGACGAGCATATGGATTAGAATTACAAAGAGGAACAGATCTGAAAAGAATTTATTAATGTCTCCACTGGCTCTTTCCCTTTTGCCATGGTGATTTGGGCCTCTTGGACTCATGAGCTATATTTCATTCTTCATACTACTTAACCATTATTCCAAGAAAAAAATTGTGATATGTAAATGCAATAGTTCTGCCACAGAGCTTTTACCCAAGGCACTTCCACTGGTGCTACAGAACTTTAGCTATCTGTAGAACAATACCGTGTTTCCCCTATAATAAGACATGTCCCGATAATAAGCCCAACAGGGCTTTTCGGGACATGCGTTGAAATAAAGCCCCCCCCCAAAAAATAAGCCCCCCCATTACTTTCCTGGGAAAGGGGGGGCATGCCGGGAGCCGCTCTTTTTGCGGCGGGCACTCTTTTGGCCGGGAGAGCGAGAGCAAGTGAGAGGTGGGTGCACGCACACCCCACGAGACTGGCTCGGCTCCTCTGGGCTCTGCCTATGGCAGCTTTTGAAATGCGCTCCTGCCTGCGATGGGGCGGCGAGGCAGGGATCGAAGCTCCCCTCCTCTTCCTCGGAGGCAGAAGCGCATTTCAAAACACTGCCGGAGGCAGAGCCCAGAGGAGCCGAGGCAGTCCCGCGGGGTGTGCGTGCCCTCACCTCTCGCTTGCTCTCTCTCTCTCTCTCCCAGCCAAGAGTGCCCGCCGCAAAAAGAGCAGCTCCCAGCCGAGAGAGAGCAAGCGAGAGGTGGGAAGAAACTCTCACGGGCTGCCTGAGCTGACAGCCAAACTTCTAGCCGGGCTCAGCGGCAGAAGCAG
>QLTV01001452.1:1000083-1028727 GCA_003457575.1 Thermophis baileyi | reverse complement strand
ACACGTGGCCAGTTGCTTCTGCCACTGAGCCCGGCTAGAAGTTTGACTGTCAGCTCGGCTTCCTCAGGCAGCCTGCGAGAGTTTCTTCTCCCTCCCGCTTCACTGGAGAGCCAGAGGCGGGGAAGGGTCAGTGGACACAACACCGAGGAACGCAACAGAGCTACAAGTCCCAGGTAGGACGCGCGTCTCGCGGCCCAACATGTCCCACCTGCCAGAAATGAGTCTCTGTGAGACTCGTCACGCCACCGCCGCTGCCTCGTGGAGCAGGACTCTGCAAGGCCTGTTGTGCCATTGCATGCACCAACGGCAGCAGGACCCCAGCTGTGCCGGTATGATGATGTTTGTGGCAGTCCTGCAGTTCGTGCATGCAACGGCACAACAAGCCTTGCTGAGTCCTGCTCCACGAGGCGGTGGCGGCAGGGAGGGGACGCAGCGGCGATGGGACATGCAGTCCCACGCTCGCCGCCTACTGCACCCCCAAAATAATAAGCCCCCCCCGATAATAAGGCTGAGGCCATATTTCGGGGGTCAAAAAAATATAAGCCCCTGTCTTATTTTCGGGGAAACATGGTATCTTTTTTTTCCTTTTTTTGGCATGGATTTTTTTTTGGCACTCATATTTTCTTTTGCATTTTTGAAACTACATTCATTCAGTCTGATGGAAAAGAGACAAATATTGCAAACAAATTGCTATGGATGAAATTATAAGATTTTTATCTTCATTATAGTATCTTTGAGGGCTACAGGTATGTCTATCCTACCTTTAAAGCTGCAGTCTTTTTAGGGTCTCACAGATTCTAAAGGAATATATCAAATAAGCCTCTGATTTATAATAGATAGAATCAGAATTGGGACTGGGACTAAACAAGCAACAGGATTTGAGTATTTGCTTAAGTTTTTAAAATGTTTTCTAAAATATAAAGATAATAACACATAATTACGTACATAATCTTCTTGGGCTACTCTAAATCATAACATCTCACATATAAAGAGAAGAGGAATTAAAATATGCATCCCAAATCTTCACACATTTAAGGATTTGCTTTAAATTAATCAGCTTTTGCTCATTCCCTTTAAAGAGCCCATGATTGTGTTCCGAGTGTGTTTCCTGGAACACTTGTATTATAAGCCTGTGATTTTGGAACAGAGTATGGCTAGAAAAATGTTTGCATTTGTTTTAGTTTTCCTGATTAAAGTGACTCCTTGTTTTCTTGACAGTTTGGCTGCGAACTTTGAACTGGTTTCAGATTTCACTATTTTAAGTTTTCTTGACTTCATTATCATCTAGTTACTGCTAGTCTAGCTTCTGATTCCTGATTTGCCCTTTTGATCATATCCATTCAGGACTTCTAGGCTTCTATAGATATTACCATAATTTGTCTCTCTTTTAGCTTTGCTTTATGTATTCAGATCTGAACAAATTCTGATCCATATTGCAGACACATATTTTATGAAAGGAAAAAAATCCAGAAATTAGAATAGAATATGTAGTATATCTCAATGTTAGTCCTTCAACAGAGCTGGTGGACATGATAACCTCCAGGCTCTTTGACTCTCATATAATAATTTTTATAATCATCATAAACACTACCAGAAGTCCCAAAGGTTCTTTTTTTTAAACTCTACAGACTTTTAACTCTACCAGAACTTCTATAAGAGAAAAATTTATATTAATATTTGAAAGCATAATCTTTTCATTTCTTGTGTAAGTGAGTTTTCATGGACCCTCCCTGAAATACCGGTATACTGATGAAATTAAATTATGAGATAACAAAAATAGTTACTGTATTATAGATACAGCAACATTAATATTCTTAAGCCTGGAAAATTTCTACAACCATATTCTGGTTGCTTTCATATTGCCATGCTTTCCACATTTGCACTGTATATTTTTTAATGTCACCTTTTTTAATCAAATGTATGTCATGAACAGTTTTTACCCAGTACCTCACTAAATAATGTTTGGGAATGCCTATGTAATAGGCCATGCAGAAAAACTAGTGTAGAGAAAACAGCAAACCTGCATTAAATTTTCATTCAACAGGAAGATCTATGCTCATTTCTTCCTTTCTGTTGATTTGTTCCCGAAAGGTTTGTAAATGCTACAGTTACACATAAAACTACTAGCATAGAACCAAAGGCACTTGGAACAAGCAACAGCACTCCATCTTCTTGCTGTAAAATTTTATCCAGCAAGAAAGGGGCTCATTGGATTAATCCAATGTCCTGTCATGTTTAAGAAAATTGGTTGTAAATTCAGCCAAGGCAAGGCATGGGCACACAAAATACATCTCAACTTTCATCTTTTAAAGAATCAATGTGCAATTTGCAGCAAATGTAAACAGTGGAGTCAGCAGTTTAAAGTAATAGGAAATATTCATTCTCAAACTGAGATAATCTGATTATGGACACTAAAATAAACAGTGTTTGCTTTTTTCAATACATGCTAGATATGTAAAAGCTTTTTTCAGATGAGCAAAACTGGGCATGAAATCAGCAATAATCATGAAGGCTTAGGTACTACTGAAGCTGTTCCACATAGTAAAGGTCTATTAAAAGTAACCTGGTTGGTGTGGAAAAAGTTTATAGCAATACATTAACTCTAGGATATTTTGATTGGATTATTACAACAATTCAGGTAATTAAAAAGAACAAATAAATCATTGACATTTTGACAATTCTGTTCAATTTGAACAAATTCCAATATTGCTTTTATTTCTAGATTAAGCTCTGCCTAAGATGCTAACAAAGTTGCAAAAACAATCTGCCACGGATTTATATCCTCTTTTATATTTTTGACATTGGGATAGCTGGCTTCACTATTCAGAGCATGACATTACAGTAAATAATCACAGCAAATTTCTGCAAACCAGTGTTATCACTTGAGATTGAAATTTCCTCTTACATGAGGAAAAATTCCTTCCTACTTTCTTTCCTCAAAACCACTTGTTCCCATTGTTGAAGGAATCATTCCAATCTGCAACAAAATGTACCTGTAATTGTATTTGTCTACACAACATCAAGTTTTGTTACGATTAGGTCTACTGTGCTTATTATCTAGACTTGGGCTATGTATCAAACTGATTAGGCAAAAATCTCTAACGTTAATTATAGTGTTGCTGATCTCAGTCTGTGTATCCTAGGCTGAATCCTGATGAAAGGGTTACTTTGTGATAAATCCACTATTTCAGCCAAAGAGGTGAGAACCTAGGCTGTCTACAAAATAATGGCTTTAACATGATGTCTTTTTTTTCTGGTGTGTATCTCCCCACAAGCATGTAAAGGAGGAAATATGGAATGAAAACGTTAAATCTCTATCAAAGCCAAATTCCCAGCATGCTATGACCCATGATTTTCATTTTATCTTTTTTAAATAATGCAGTAAAACACACAGAAGGCTAGGAAGAATGATTTAAGATTCTTTGGCACCAATATAAATGGCTGGTCAACCAAATGTAGCATTTCACTCTTAGCTTCTTATGCAAAGCTCTATTTTTCCTTGCTGCTGAAAAAAATATCAGCATTCTATAATGGAATCATTGGCTAGATGGTTGCCAACAATTTAGAATATTGGATGTGCATTAAAAGATTTTACTTAAAATCTTGTTAAGGCATGACCTAACCAGATGTCCTTGAAGTAGCCTGATTCTCTCCACCCACTTGAATTTATTTTTGCCTATTATTTTTGTTATATTCTGTTTCCTTCAGGAGTGCAAGGCATTGATCATAACACTCCCTCAAAAAACTGTTTCCCACAATAACAATTCCATGAAAAAGGTTGAGCTAAGAGGGAATGATTGGCTCAAAGTCATGATGAATTTCTATCTCTGAGAGTAGACATGAATGTAGATTTTTACAGTGGATTCTCATGACAATAATGAGGCTAGTAGCTATTGTATAAACTGGCCAATTTCCTCAGAAATTATAAGTTTCTTCCTGCTTCACAAAAGGACAGAAGAAAGCATGTATGAACCTAACAGTTTTGAATATGAGTTAAGATGATAGCACTGCACAAGAATTTTCAGTTTTCTGTTACTTTTCTCCATTTGTTCTTATCTTTAAATTTGTATTGCTTATACTCTTTGGCAAAACTTCTTTAATAAAAAAAAAATAATCATGGTTATTCGATGAATAATATATTTCTCTTTATTGGAAGAATTACAGACAAATCTGCAATGAAATGTAATAAAGCTGTAACGTAATAATCATATTACAGATTATATAATATGTCTTATGCCTGGATTTATTTTCCCTTTTGTTTGACTTCAAGTCAGTTTTTAACTCCTCGTGACTGCCTGAACAAGTTCCTGCAGTTTTCTTGGCAATGGTTTTCAGAAGCGTTTTGCCATTGCCTCCTTCCTAGGGTTGAGAAAGTGACTGGCCCAAGGTTACCCAGCTGGCTTTATGCTCAAGACAGGACTAGCAGTCTCAGTATCCCATTTCTAGTCTGATTCCCTAACCAGAATAATATACTTTATTGATTAGTCAGTTGACTATATCAAGGGATTCCTTACCCACTGCAGCAATAGTGGGTTCTAAACCCCGTCGCTACCGGTTCGCTCGTGAGCGCGCACTTGCGCGTGACACTTCTGTGCATGTGTGACGCTTCTGCGCATGCACAGAAGATTCTGCGCATGCGCAGAAGCATCTCGGGTGGGTGGGCGGAGCCTCCCACCGCTGCCGCTACCAGTTCACAGAACCAGGCCAAACCGGGAGCAACCCACTGCTGCACTGCATCAAAAAGGCTCTTATTTCTTTAGCACCTGACAATTCCTAAATGACCTGCAGGAATTTTTTTAATGTCCAAAGTTCAAGATGTTATCTAAGTATGCTAATATCCCAAGCTCTTAAGTAAATGAAGAGTCTTATGTCTAATTGATTCCTTCAAGAGCACTTTGTATCTTCTTTTCACAAAGGATGAAGTAGACCATTAAAACCTGGTAGACCTTTAGAAGCAATTTAGAAGTCAGATGGCAGCCAGAAAATTTGAATAAAAACAAGAAGCATTCCCTTCAAGAGAACATGATACATATGGCATCTCCTACCCACCTGTGCTAACTGACACTTTACCAGAAGTGTGGCTGTTGTGGTGGAAATGCCCTGTCTTATCTCAGTTATTGATCTTTGTGGTGCAGGGATCCCATCTCAAGAGGCTGACAGTGCTCCTTATCATGGTGTTCATCATCTTTCAGGTGTGGTTTGACATGTCAGAAGTTTCGCTTTAATAATATGTGAACTTAATGTTACCCACAAAAAAAATGATAATATAATGTAAATAGATCTGATCATAGAGTCCCAGCTCTCAGCAGAGGCTCAGCCCCTCAGTTTACTTGGATTTCATATAGCAATATAGCAGGTATATATGATGTGGCCAGTATTAAAGTCTCCCAGCCCCCCAAAATCACATATCTAAAATTTGGATTTTTTTAAAAAAATGGGTGGGAGATAGGAGAAGGTCTAAGAGTTGAAATAGGGGTGATTTGCCTAAAAAGCCCTTTAAAATATACCTAGAAAATGTTTCTGATGAACTTGAGTACAGCATTTCGCTAGATAACCTTCTACAACTTTCTGGAAAATCTGGAGGCCAGACTCCAGTCCCCAACCATTTAAATATTGTCCAGCCTTTGTCTAGAGCATTGTTCGTCAACCTCAGCAACTCCCAGAATTCCCCAGCCAGCCAGGATAGTGAGCTAGTGAATCTAGTGATTGTTCATATTTTTGTATCCCAGGTAGGATAGTTCTGTCTATCCCTAAGTAAAACTTTGTGCTATCTTAAAACAGATTTCTTCGAGATGTATTGGGATTATGTGCTAGCTAGGACTTTTGGAAATGTTGTGCAAGAAATACCCACTTAAATAAAGAACCAGAGCACTTGGAGATTTATTTGTTTGCTTGTTGGTTGGTTTGTTTAACTCTTATGCCACCTATCTTGCCAAGGCAATCTAGAAACAAAAAAGTATATTTGATTAGCATGCACAACTACAGTTTTCACTAGGCTCCTTGTCAGAGCAGATCCTAAAGCCCACAAGGTTACAGATTGCATACCCTCTGGAAGGGATACACAGGAATTCCAAAAACAGTATACATTTACAACACAATCTGTATTGAAAGAATGTAGGACCTCATAACATCATCTGACCTTATCATGGCATGGACTGGGCTGGTGTCTCTAAATTCTTCTCTTCTAACCCCTTTCTACTATTACTGTATAACATAATTTGTTGTTGTTCAATTGCTAAGTCATGGCTGACTCTTTGGGACCCCATGGACCACAGCATACAGACTTCCCTGTCCTCCACTGTCTCCCAGAGTTTGCCCAAATCCATGTTCATTGAATCAATGACACTATTTAATACTATCCTCTGCCATCCTCTTCTCCTTTTGCTTTCAGTTCTACCCAACATCAGGGTCTTTTCCAATGAATCCTCTCTTCTCATTTGGTGGCCAAAGTATTTGAGCTTCAGCTTCAGTATCTGTCCTTCCAAAGAACAGTCAGGGTTGATTTCTTATAACATAAACAAGCACATTAATTGTATCCATGTATTGGCCCGCTCCATACCACAGAAAAGACACCTTCATTTTTATTATCTGTGTCCTTCCCTTCCAGATTCATGAGGCAGTTTCAGCTTGCCTGCTCTGTGTACTGTGCAGTTCACCATCATGTATGTAAGAGTTTGTCTCCCTCAAAGGATACCATGTTGGGGAAGGCTACCCAAAGAGGTTTAACAAAATGTTCTTTTTAAGGAAGGAGTGCCATGAGAACAGTGCTTCCTGATTGCTTTTATAAGTCATGTAGAGGAATGCCAATAAGACTTAAATTGCAGATTTTGATATGGTTAATCCTTCTGTGATTCTGTAATGCCATTCAGTACTGATTTATCCAATAACAGCTCTGAGCAACCATCAGCATCAAAAAGCATTATGTTCAGTCTGATCTTCAGGTCTTTTTGATGTCTTGTTTCCTCATAAACAAAGTTACCTTTCTCTCAGATATAGGATCTTGCCTTTTAACTTTACCAGACAGGGGTTGCTCCCAGTTCGGCCCAGTTCTGCGAACCGGTAGCGGTGGCGGGAGGCTCCACCCACCCGCCCGGGACGCTTCTGCCCGTGCGCGAACCGGTAGCAACGGGTTTTAGAACCCACTACTGATCCACATATTTGTAATTTACTACCTCTGTCCCTGATGTCATCTATACAAGTGTGTGTGTGTGTGTGTGTGTGTGTGTGTGTGTGTGTGTGTGTGTGTGTTAAATGTTACAATTATATTGTTGCAACAGTCATAATGAGCATAAACCTGAGAGGTAGTTTTACAATAAATTCTTAGCATTTAGTGGTTTATATGCTTGCATAAATAAAAATGGTTTGACCCAATTCTGAAGATAATAGTGGTAAAAGTAGACAAGTTCCTCAGAGTGGAGAATGTAATACAGAAAAAACATTTCCTTTTGTGCATCTAAACATCACAATATCCAAACAATTGGCAATGCTTAGGAATTGATATCATCTGGATCCATCAAAGTAAAGCAGAAGTATTATTTATAAACACTGTATGACTTGAGGCTTCTCTATCCTCTTTCAGACAGTCCTCTCTATAACTCACTGCCATAATAGAACAAGAAAGTGGCAGGAGAGATCAATCAATCTTACTTAGCACTCCAATGGAATAGCCACAGTTGGTAAACCAGTCAAGGTGATAAAAAGATATTTCATACCATCAGGTATGTCTCAATTGCTAACATTGAATCAAGAAGCAGTCTTACTCTCCAAACTTGAAGAATAGTAGGCATTTACCCTACCACGAATGCAAAACTCCAAATAGCCACTAGCTGGAAAGATAGTTAAGATAATGAAAACTCTGCAATCTAGTGGCTATCTAGGCCTCTGGAGTCCAGATACAGTAAAGAAGGATCCAGTCTAGAACTAAGAAGAAATTTCCTGACAGTGAGAACAATTAATCAGTAGAACAGCTTATCTCTGGAAGTTGTGGGTACTCCATCACTCAAAGTATACAAGAAGAGATTGGACAGCCATTTATCCGGAATGCCATAGGGCAGGGGTGTCAAACTCGATTTCATTGAGGGCCACATCAGGGTTGTGTTTGACCTCAGGGGGCCAGGGTGGGCATGGACAGGGCCAGCTGAACGTCACTCGTGTTGGGTGCACCTGTGGTGGCCCGAGCGCTTTGCCAGTGAAAATGGGCTCCTGAGCTCTGTTTTCGGCTGCGACGGCCTCCTGCAACCCTCTGCCAGCAAAAACGGAGCTCGGGAGGACCATCTGCAGCCCTCTTAAGCTATGTTTTTACTGGCAGAGGCACCATGGGCCGGTCCTTCGCTGTTTCCAGGGTGGTCCCGCGGGCCAGATCTAAGCCCGGGCCTTGAGTTTGACACCGCTGCTATAGGGTCTCTTGCTTGAGCAGGAGTTGGACTAGAAGACCTACAAGGTACAGTCCAACCTTATTATTCTATATTCAGTGCTATTGAAAAGGCCCACAGGACCCTGGGGAGAGACAACCAGATGTTGAATAGGAACACATATATCCATCAAAGGATTGTCTTTGAAAGATAACACATAAATTTGAGATATTCATATTATAAATTTTTCAATACCCGAGAAGAACGGAGAACATTGCAAGGATTTCTGTTGTCCCCTCCTACTTTCTTATTTCCCAGAACTCTTAATATTGGCCTTGACCTCAGTTTCATAATAGTAAGCAACCAATGTGCACCTTCATTCATCATCAAGAAAGAAAGGCTGAACTTTGTCTGCAAAGGACTGTATTTGGGGGGGGGAGGGAATGGCACATAAATTAAAGTGTTGTAAGGTAGTTTTCCAAAAAGGCACCAAAAGTAACTTTCTCCTCTTATTAATATTTAATTAAACTATTTTAAGACTCTTGCACTCTGAGCTGATTAAGCTGTTTTTAAGTTAAAGAACAAATTCAGTTATTCAGTTTGACCTAATTGAAGCCATTTAATGCGCCCCATTTGTACTGTGCTATAACTGAATGAATATCATTAACTATTTTTGCTCAAGGCAAGGAGTCAGAAAAGCCTCTTTGGCACACATTGATTTGTTTTAACCCCGTGGATCAGTTAAAATATATATATATACAGCTGAATGAAACTATAAGAATACAGCCAGATGCCTTAAAGCTTGGCTAATCATAAAAGACCAAGCCATTTATCTAGATACTGTATTTTGCTAAAGGTGAAATAAATATAAACTCATGGATAACATTCAGTATTAGTTTGTCTCTATATATCCTTTGGCTTAATGGGTTATGAGACATTTTTAGTTATGAGACATTTTTCAAATGGACCAGACAGTTTTGACAATAGCAATAGCAATAGCACTTAGATTTATATACCACTTTACAGTGCTTTACAGCCCCTCTCTAAGTTTACAGAGTCAGCATATTGTCCCCAACAATCTGGGTCCTCATTTTACCTACCTCAGAAGGATGGAAGGCTGAGTCAACCTTGAGCCTGGTGAGATTTGAACTGCCAAATTGCAGGCAGCCGGCAGTCAGCAGAAGTAGCCTGCAGTACTGCACTCTAACCACTGCGCCACCATGGCTGCCACTGCCCTATATTTAGATCTAAAGCTGTTTGATTGCATACAGTTAGTCCTTTACTTATGATCACAATTGAGCCCAAAATTTCTGTGGCTAAGTGAGACAGTTGTTAAGTGAGTTTTGCCCCCATTTTACGATCTTTCTTGCCACAGTTGTTAAGTGAATCACTGCAGTTCTTAAGTTAGTTAAGATGGTTGTTAAGTGAATCGGGCTTCTCCATTGACTTTGCTTGTCAGAAGGTCGCAAAAGGGGATCACATGATGCTGGGACACTGCCACCATCATAAATATGAACTCGTTGCCAAGCTTCTGAATTTTGATCATATGACCAGGGGGATGCTGCAATGGTTGTAAGTGTGAAAAACAGTCATAAATCACTTTTTTCAGTGCTGTTGTAACTTTGGATGTTCACTAAATGAACAGTTGTAAATCAAGGACTACCTGTACATTGCAACATAAACATAAACATTGCATTGCAACATAAATTTTATGTTTATCAGAGGTAGCCCACAATTTCTGATATGCAGATCTGATCAGTCAATGTAATATAATTATTCTATGACAAGTCTTCTTTCAAAAGCTGTTCAGGAAAAAGCTATTCACAGTTCAGCTCCCTCTCAAGAGTTTTTGAGCTAAATCTGAGAAAGAGAACAGGTTCAGTCTGTATTTGCAGGTAATGCAAGCCACTGAAAATGTCCCAATAGATCCGTGGGTATGACACCTTATGCAAAATATGCAATTGGGTAATGGGTTACCATGGAGATTTGCTGCAACGTCTGAGCTTACCAAATAGCACCTGTTGTTTCCCAACTGCATGCAAAACTTATTCTTTTGCATAATGCGTTGTGCAGCTGGAAGGAATCAATCATTTATCTCTCATTTTTTCATTAAAAAGGTGAGCTCAGCTGCTAAGTAATTCTCTGATTTATCCATTAGTCCACTGAAAGCCACTATTAAAGACAGGATTGAAGGTAAAAAAAACCCTAACAAATTATGATACTTGGATTCTACCAAGACTAAAGAAGAGTTTGAAGACTCCTTTTTTTAAAAAGTAAAATGGAAAGTGGAAAATTAAGGTTAATGATTAAGAAGACAAAGGTAACGTGAACCAGCATATTTACAATTGGCAGGGAAGAAGTGAAAGTGGTAAATAGCATTGTTTTCTTGGTCCCAAGAAAAGCTAGAAGTGGATAACGTGTGGTAGAAATAAAGACAGTCTAAGCCAGGGGTCCCCAACCCCCAGTCTGTATACCAGGCCACGGCATGCCAGAAACCGGGCCATGTATGCAAGTGAAGCCCCATCCGTGGGATACAGGCAGCATCCGAAACCATACCATCTCCAGTCTGCGGAAAAACCTGTCTCCATGGAACCGGTCCCTGGTGCCCAAAATGTTTGGGGCTGCTGGTTTAAGTCTAGGTAGAAAGATAATGGCAAATATAAGCAAGGTAATAAGAGGAAGCAAAGTCAGGGACATCTGGGGATAATAGTCCTAAAGGGAATTATTCCAGCAGGATGACACTACTAATCCCACTTTGGCTGCAGCAGATTTTTATTTGTTTGTTTGTTTACCACCCATCTCATGGTTCAAGGCGATTTGACAGATCCAGCAAACCCCCAGGATTCCCTGCTTGCATTCACTGACAGCTTCTAAGACTTTGAAATTCACCCACCCAATCCCAAGTAGAGGTGTCCTGTAAAGATACAGCAATAGGGGGCTGAATTCTGCAGGTCAGATAGATTGGCCAAAAACAGGCAAATATGGAACAAAGGAATTGTGCACCTGGCTCAGCATAGCTAATTTATTGGGCTCACTTCCCAATAGAAAATTATTGACAACTTTTCAAACTTCAACCCTCTCGTGTTTACCTCGTGTGGTGCCATGCATTGAACTCTGGATGCCACCGTACTTTGTCTCCCATCTTTTCCCTCAGATTCCTGGCCTTGACATATGCCAGGCCTATGACTACATTTAAACTTGCCACCTTAAGATATTGGTAAATATCTTCTAAAAGTTTTGCCTGAGTTTTCATAACAATGGACTATGGCTGGTATCCAGCTTGCTAGCTTATTTATTGGCCACCTGCAGTGCTTGCCCAGAAAAAATAGTCATTTCTATGGCAGTATATGAGTGTGAAAGCTGGACACTGAGAAAAAGTGGGAGAGAAAAAGATAGGTGCTTTCACATTATGGATCTGGAGACAGTAACTAAAAGAAAAACCCATCATTTTATCTTAGAACAAATAAAATCTGACTGCTCCTTTGAGGCAATGATCAACAAGCAGAAATTCACATACTTTGGGCAGGTGATGTGAGCAGATGGACTAGGAAAAAAAATTATTATGCTTGGCCAGGTTGAGAGAAGTAGATGAAGAGGAAAACAATCAAAGGTGGGTGGACAGATTCAAAGAGATTACTGCAATGCCCTTGGAAAAGCTGTAGGTTATTATCAGAGACAAATTGAGACAGCAAAATTTTGCCCATATGGAGTTGAATCCAGCTTGATGGCGCCAAACTAACCACTGAAAGTAAAAACCCACCATCCCCACTAAGATCTTAGATTTCCATAATTGTAACATGTCACTCACTCTTGGTTTTTATTATCACTTCTACTGACGAAATTAATGTGTTCTCTGCAATTAATAGGTTCTTTCAATATGGTCTCTAAGATTCTATGTATGTGACTTATGTTGATCCAAGTCATAGCATCCAACTGTTGTGACTAAAACCTGGCTCACCCAAAGCAACCCTATTACTTTGAAGAGAAAACATAATTTTATTAGGCACCGAACAACAAAACAGTGTAAATTGGTCTCCCAGAAAAGCATTGGCAGTTTGTTAAGTAGCCTGAGCAAAAGCAGGGCCATAACTTCTATACCTTTGGCTTACTGTATTTCAAAGACAAGTCAAAGAAAAAGGCAGATAGTGGACATTAAAGCATGATGTTGAAATGTTTTAGATAAACTCATCTGAGTGACATTGTTCCTTTGACATTAGATCATGATGGCAGCTATACTACCTTTGCAACATGGTTAGTGAATATAAACAATTTGGTTTACTGATTGGTAAACTTGTCCCTGTTAGGGTCCAGTCAGCTTGCTATGAATGTTTTACTACAAGGGCATTTTAAATAGTTCATATGTATGGGGGAAGGGGGAATCTCATAAGCTTGGTAGTGAAGCAGCTCGCATGGACATGGAGGAGTTCCTTTTTACCACCACACTTATACATAATACAGATTGCAGAGGTTGCTCAGGTCTAAGCTAAGATCAAAAAATGCAGAGGTGGGATTCACTTACCTTCCCTACCGGTTCACAAATGTGAGCGTATGCGCCTCATCTGCACATGTGCATGACCTTCTGCGCATGCACAGTGCTCACGCATTACATCCAGGCGGGTGGGCGGAGCCTCCTGCAGTCACCACTACCAGATCGCCCGAACCAGAGAGAACTGGCTGAATCCCACCACTGAACAAATGATCTGTTCTGTGCCAAGTCACAGTGGGAATAATTCTGTCTGATTTGGCCCTTGGAAAATCAGACGGAACATATTGGGAAGAGAATGTCCCAGAGAAAATCTATAGTAGGTGGTTGCTATAATAAGAGATAATACCAACTTGATGGCACATGTTCAACTGATTAGGAATATATTATTATATAATTAAACTTTGTGTTCTTAGAATTTGGGTAACCTACATTCCTTGGGTAATACATTCCTGGTACACATTTCATACTTCCAAACATTAAGAATAATTTTCCTTTATTTTTTGGTACAACTTTATTTGGAATGCTGTGCACACTACAGCTTAAATTACACCACATCAGAATATTACAGACTATCAAAACCACTGTTATGAGGAAAGATTAGAAAAGTTTGCCCAGAAAAATAAAGTGAGTCGGAGCAATTTGATACAAGGGTATATAATTCTGAAGGCACTGAATAAAATCAGAAAGAGTGAAGGCTTACATTAATGAAATGTGGAGATATACGGTATGTCCTGAATATAGACAGTAGTGCATTATTATGACAATAACACTGCATTTACAGGTTATTGTGGGCATCTATTCCAAGCAATTCATGAAATAAAGTAAGATTTTTGATCATATACTCTTCCAAAAGTTATTAAAAACAGGTTTGTTGATACACTATTCCATGGGAACTGCACTACCTACAACATCCCTTTCATTAATGCATTTAAAAAAAATAGCTAGAGTCAGACATTGTCACTAAAGCTCATGAAACTTCATCCATCTTAGATTAGATTTCCTGAAGCATTTCAGTGAGTTTACAGGATTTGCAATTTCAAGAAAATTTTAACCATTCTTTTATGGCCCTATTGAGCTAAATCTTGTTCTGCAGTTGAAAGTCTTGTACTGCCAATTGTTGCTCTAAAATATGTAGAATCCAAGTGGGAATCTATTTCCAATCACAGGTATTCTGTTTTAGACCTCATTCACTTAATTCAAGAAAATAAAGGTAATTGTTATTATTGAATTACATTTTCATGATGATTTTTCACAGCTGCAGTCATAACTTTGGCAATTAGCAATGCTTGGATTCGCAAGCCAAAAGAAAATGTATTTGATTTGGGGGAGGTGTGTTTGTGGGTGGGTGGCTATGTGCGCACATGTGAATTTGTATGCTTGTACTCTTGCATGTGTATGTATTAGCTATATTTTTTAACTGAAATAGACAGTTTGGAATTAGAGTTTTTTAATGGAATCTGCTTCTTGATCGATAAGTTTATACTTTCCAGTAATTCAGAATCCATCAGGCATATTTGTTTACATCAAATAGCAGTAGCACTTAGACTTATATACCGCTTTGCAGTGCTTTACAGCCCTCTCTAAGCAGTTTACAGAGTCAGCATATTGCCCCCCAAAATCTGGGTCCTCATTTTACCCACTTCAGAAGGACGGAAGGCTGAGTCAACCTTGAGGCAGTGAGAATCAAACTGCTGGCAGTCAGTAGAATTAACCTGCAATACTGCATTCTAACCACTGCGCCACCATGGCCCTTACTTATACCAGAAGCACCTTCTCTCTATGACTATCAAAAACTTTTCAGACTCCTTCGATTGACCATTAAATCAGAGCAATTATTTCTGAGATTTCTTATTCAATTATTTCTTTCTCGTAAATTTCTTTACCAGAGCGAAGTGAAATGAAGCAGTATAAACTAGAATGGTGGTTCTTAGGGAAAAATATGAGAGAAGTGGTGAATGATACAAGTTAGAAAGAGTGCAGAGAAGAGCAACAGATGATTAAGGAACTGGAAGCTAAAACATATAAAGAACAGTAGCTGGAATTGGGTATATCTAGCTTAATGAAAAGAAGGGCTAGGGGTCACATGATATCAGTGTTCCAATATCTAAGGGGTTGCCACAAAGAAGAGTGAGTTGACCTATTCTCCCAAGCACCTGAAGTCAGGACAAGAAGCAAGGAGAAATTTTCTGACAGTTAGAACAATTAATCAGTGGAACAATTTGCCTCCAGAAGTTGTGAATGCTCCAACACTGGAAGTTTTTAAGAAGAGATTGAACAATCATTTGTCTGAAATGGTATAGGGTTTCCTCCTCTCCTCTCCTCTCTCCTCTCCTCTCCTCTCCTCTTCTCTCCTATCCGAAGCAGATCATTTTGGTAGGGTCAAGAATGAAGCTTGGGGGGGAGAAAGGGACATGGAGGAAAAAGAGGAAACTAATGAGAAGGAAAGTATGAGTCCTGTATGAAAAGGTATTAAAAGCTAAATTAATCTCCTAACAAAATAAATGAAAGCAGATATGGAAGTTGCCCTGAATGGAATAAAAATAATTCAGCATGGATACCAAGGAACACAAGTACAGCACATGCTGTTATGCTAATAACATTTTTTATAAAGAAAAACATTTTAACTTAGCTGCATTCCCTCATGTTTTCAAAAACTTCCTGCCATTTTGTAAAGGTGAAATAGACCATCAGACAAGCCTTTTTGCAGCAAGGTATTTGGCCCAATTTCTCTGTTTTCTGGAGTGATGGAGACGGGGAGATACACTTTGAGAAGTAGTGACAGACAGATGACAGGAATAGGATCTTGATTCCCAGGGCCAGGGCATGAGTGATAATAAGAATTCACATCAACCAAACGGCTTCAAAGTTCTGAAGAGCTATGAGTTTCTTTTATCTGGGAATGTTTCTTGGAAGTTTATTCAACTCAAACATTTGCTACTTGTGTTTATTTCATCCAGATGCTAATTGCAATTTCTGAGGTTCTAGGGTAGTTGGAGGTTTTGGGAAAAAATTCCTGTGGTTTTAAAGGCAGTAGCTTTGAAGTTCTGAGTCTTTGAATCCTAGGACATCTTATTTTCCTCATGCAAAATATATACTGTATATACAGGTCAGAAAGCCACAGTTCAGATGGCACATGTTGAAATATACTGGCCCCAGGTCAGCAAAGGACTAAGACAAGACAAGGTACTTTTCCTTTATGTATTCAACCTATATGGCTGAATATATATTGAGGGAAGCTGGACTGAAAGAAGATGGGAGAGCATACTTTTGAAACTGGAGGAAGAAGCATCAATAACCCGAGTTACAATTTGCTGATGACACTATTCTAATAGGCAAAAATGCAAATAATTTGCAAGATGTAGTAATAAAAGTCAGAGTTCAATTAGAAATGGAACTACAAGTAAAAAAAGGTTGGGTTTCACTAACTTGTTTGAGAAAAATTAAATTAAAACCTTTGGGGTGTTTACTTAACATTCTAGAGATGTTTCCTAATAGTTTGTGCACATGTGAGGGTTTTGTTTCATATTTTTATTTCCTTTTTCAAATTTGTATCAGAACTCTGACATCCAGAAATTAATATCTCAGACTTTCCCATGTGCAAACAGATTTGAAGCTACAGAATGGTAACTCTGCACATCTGGAACTTTATTGGCCTGTTATAATTGCTCCAATCATGCAGTAGAAAGTAAAAACAAATCTGCACATTTTTCCCATTCTACTTTACAATTGAAAACGCTGTTGACTGTGGAAAAGATTTGCTTCCATATCCCCATGCATTCCTCTTTCTTCATTAGAAAATAATCCACAACCATTTTCATTTTAAAGTGAAAAGTCAAATTCCCATTTATTTCAAAAGAAAGAAATTTTGATATGGAGCACTGAATCCCTCAAAAATAAAGTAAACTTACAGCATATCAAGTTACAGTATTATCTTCTTAGTTTTCCCTAAGGAACTGAAGGAAATATGAGAGTTTTAGGTATCTAATTTAACATTTAATTGAATTCTTTTGGAGTCTTTCTGGAAATACAATTTGTGGTCTATTAAAGAACTGCCAGTTTAAGATTTGCCCATGTGATTTACATGAATAGAGACACCTCTGAATGGAGAAATTATTTTCATTTGCAGCCAATGCATATTCAGAGAAAAGGGGGGAAAGGATCTAACACTTACATTAATAATAAGAGAAACATTTTGCCGGAAGTTGATTTGGAATAGAATGCTGTAAATAAAACCTTATCATTTCAAAAGACTATTAAGTGTTGGCTATTTTGTCTCTTTATTTGATGAATAGACAAGATGGATTAAAAGGTTAAATTCTAGCCTCTATTTGTACAGCTCTTATTTGCAAATTACAAGAAACGGGTCTTTCCCTTTCCTTCCACAACTGCAGCTAAGTAACTCTGTGTATGTGTGAGAGAGAGGGGTGTGTGCGTGTAAAGAAATGCTAATCTAAATTATACTATATGAGATAAATATTTTTTATTGTTATAAGACAGGGACTATCATGCCTTCAGCATATAGTTGTGTATTTTATTGCTGATGTTGTTCTTTAGCATGTATTGAGCTCCATCTGGTGGCCAGACACAAATCTTTCATTGTTTGGAAGTTGGTTTGGTGGAGTTTGACCCTGCAGAGCACCTATCCTTCCATTATCCCTCATTCTGGGGGAAAAGGTGCATCCTGAGAAGCCAGACTCCATTTTGTAACATTCTGAGGTAACAGAAGCATCTAGAAGAATCCAACTTAGTCCAGGAAACATGTCCTTCATCTCTATCCCATACATAACATTGCTGTTTCACCTCATCCTGTTATTTAATAAAGTATCACAATATACATTTATGCTCTGGCTTATTGAAGGATAGAAGCTGCATGTTGAGTTACACACAGGGTAATGTGTAGTGAGGACAGAACACGGACCAATCCATCAATTCCTTTATATACTCTTCCATGCCTTCCCTGCATTTTCTGAGAAGTCAGTGTGCTTACCAAAAGGCTCTATTCATTTTCTGAGAAAAGCGGGAGATTGGAGCATTTCAGGCTTGCTTTTTCATGTAGTTGCTCTACTCTTGTCAAATCCAGAGACTGTAAACGCTCTGCCTCCCTCCATTTGTTGTAATTTCCAAACATTTGAGGATGGTCACCTGAAACAGATGCCAAAATAGTATGGCGGATCTGGGTTCAAATCTATGTTCAAATCTAACAAAAGCATGGAAAACCCTTCTGGTCCTGCAGGAGGAACAAGTTTTGAGTATCATCTGTAAGAAAATGTCATTTGATTAGGGACCAGAAGGGGAACCTTTTCTGCCATTCTCTGGAATGCCATCCCTTCAGAGATCAGAATGGCTTTGACTCTGCTAGCCTTTCACAAGGCCTTGAAGATTTGGTTCTGTGTCAAGCCTTGAACCCTGGATGTGTGATGAAACCAGTTGTGTTGACTGTGTGATATTTTGCACATTTCTCTCAGCTGATATGAGTTATATGGTTTTTGGATGTAGATTTTTTTTTAATATTGTTGACCGAGTCATACATGTGAGATGGGCAACCATATAAATTGAATAAATAAATACATTTTGGGGTAACATTGAGGTTAAGAATTTTATTCAAACACCAGAAAAGCACATGCTTGGTGTTTATTTACAGCAGTGTTTCTCAACCTCAACAATTTTAAGATGTGTGGACTTTAAGTTCCAGAATTTAAGTCCCCTGTCAGCATGCCAACTAGAGAATACTGGGATGAGAATACTGGGAGTTGACGTTTATACATCTTAATGTTGCTGAGATTGAGAAACACTGATCTACAGGTTCTCTTTGTGAACAAGATCAAGATCATTTCCACAGTTGGCTTTGTTTTCTTCCTCCAGATAGGGAGAAAAGGGAAGGAAGTATAATATCTTTGTATCTTCATTCCCATTACTTCCCACACAGAGATATGGAAGCACTGGATCTTGTCATAATATTACCTCTTCCCATCGTCCTGTTAAGCAGATGAATGACCATGAAACTGAAGCCTCTCATAGATCTTCCACATCTTGGCTCAGCTGTGAACCTCATATTTAGAGACATCACTAGCATCCAGTTACCTATCATTCTAGAAAATTTTCTATCACCTGGATAAAAACTACTGTTGGTTAGCCACAGAAATTGTGGTGTGTGAACCCACTTTATCTATAACTGATTTGATTTCAATTGTATAACGTGTGGCTGATTTTTATTGATAGTTTCCTTCTCTCTAATTTGCAAATGCTGCATCACTGATTTAATTAGTTTTCAAGAGTGTAAAGCTGTTTCATTAGAACCATTTGTCATTCTGGATCATTTCTAGAAACAATGTACAATACCATTACTCTTACTGATACTTTAGGGGCTAGTGGTAGCCTTGATAACCTTTCTCTTGTCATGACCTCATTAAATTTTATTTATTTATTGCATTTGTATCCTGCAATCAGTTTGACTCACTACAGCTAAATTCATTTAGTGATGTTCAATAATGTCATTGCCTCAACCTAAAATTAGCATGAATAGAAGTGAAATGAACTCACTGATGTATCTGGGATTGTGCCAACACTCAAACACTTCCCTCCCACATTCTTCTTTAACATGCCAAGAGTCAATTACATGAATGACATATTATTACATTAACTGAAGCTGAAGCTCTTTCAGCAGTTGAGAAATCATTCCTATTTAATTATGAGATAGGCATTCGAGGACAAAGTCAGCCAAATTCCTTTCAACAAAAGGGGGAAAGGATTGGATTGATTTTCTGATTTCAAAAATCAGAGGAGAAAAAAGGAGTTGGGATAAAAAAAATAATTTGCCTTTCTGCGTACCTATTATTGGGTTTTTCTATTACCTTTGTGGAAAGTGCAGAAATTGAAATGAAAAAAGGAAAGAAGGAAAAATACTCTTATCAATAAAAATGTTGAGACATATTTTTGGAAGGAAGTTCTCCCCTTGTAAGAGAATTTGTCAACAGAAATAAAATGAACTCAAGAGTATAAAGTTAAAATCTATAGGTTTTATAGAAGATAAATCTAAAAAAAGTCAAATGAATCCTATTAGAAATGTTTTCATTCCATGACACAACTAAAATCTATGTGCTTTCCAACTGCCTTGCACATCTTAGTATTTTAGTAATCCACACACAAAATAATCTTCTAATGACATATTTTATATGTACCATGTTTCCCCAAAAATAAGACCCTGTCTTATATTTTTTTGAACCTTGAAATAAGCACTTGGCATTATTGCCATGCACTCAAAAGCCCGATTGGGCTTATTATCAGGGGATGTCTTATTTTGGGGGAAACAGGGTATTTAGTAAGAATTTGGAAGCAAAAAAAAATCTGTCAAAATAATTGAAGATTTGCAACCAGATCTCTTTCTTTGTCTCAACCTCTCTATATATGTGTTTGTATGTACGTGTATAACATATATTTTACCATTACAAGAAGCCTCTGGCAGACAACATTGGCCAACATGGGATGACATACCATCAGTACACTGGACGATACTCAAATTTACATCTCCATCCCATCTGACCTAAGTGATGCTGTCGCTGCCTTTTACAGTGCTTGGAGGCTGTAGGGGTCTGAATGGGGCAACAAGCTTTCTGTGCTTCTGGCTCTGGGACTTTAACATATGGTATTTAGTTCTGGATGGGGTTGCACTACCCCAAACAGGCATAATGTGCAATCTGAGGTTTCTCATGTACTCACACTCCTGCTTGATGAACAAGTAGCAATCATGGCTAGGAGAGCCTTTGCACAACTTCATGTTGTGCACCAGTTTCACACATTCCTGGATTGGGAATCCCTGCACTCAGTTATTCAAGCTTTGGTTTTCTCATGCTTAGACTACTGCTATGTGCTCTACATGGGGCTACACTTGAAGAGTATCTGGAAGCTTCAGCTGGTGCAGAACACAGCTGCATGGGCAGTTCTAGGGGCTCTTAGGGTGGCCCATATTCTGCTGCTGCAATGGCTGCTAGTTTGCTTCTGGGCCCAATTCAAGGTGTTGGCTATCACCGTTAAAGCCATGAGTGGCATGGATCCAGGTTACCTGAGAAACTGTCTTATCTCGATGGGATTAACCTGTCCCATCTGCACTGACAGAAGGGACATGCTGTGGTCCCAATCAGCCAAGGAATTTTAGCTGATGGAGTCCAGAAGAAGAACCTTTTCTGCCATGGCTCCCACCCTCTAGAACAGTGGTGGCAAACCTTTTCGGCACCGAGTGCCAAAAAGGTCGTGTGGAAACGTCATGCGCGCACACACACACACACTCGTCGGGGCCGTGCTTCGGAAAAGCTGAACTTCCGGGTTGTAGCACGCATGCACGCCTGACAATCAGCTGGCCGGCATGCATGCGCACACTGGTTTTCGGCACTGCTGCGCACGAAGGGATCGTGCTCCAGAAAAGCCGAACTTCCGGGTTCTGGCACGCATGCACACCCGACAATCAGCTGGCCAGTGTGCATGCACACATTGGTTTTCAGCACTGCCGCGCATGCGAAGGACAGCTGATCGTCACATGCACATGTGTGCCAGAAACCTGGAAGACAAACAGGCAAGGGCATGCGTGCCGGGCAACATGGCTTCACGTGCCACTTTGGGCACGAGTGCCATAGGTTTGCCATCACGGCTCTAGAACATCATGCCCCCATGCAATCCACATTTACCCTTTTGGCCTTCTGAAAGGCCTTGAAGACATGGCTGTGCCAACTAGCCAGGGGCCCCAATCGGTTTGTGGCACTTTGAAGGTAGCTAATAACACCTGTGCTCACTTTGTTCCCTCCCTCTCCATCCTGGTTACTTTTAATTGAATTTTAAATTTATGATCCTTATTTATTGTTTTAATGTTTCATAGTACATTTTAATTTACCGTATTTTTCTGACTATAAGACGCTCCGGACTATAAGACGCACTTAGCTTTTGGGGAGGAAAACAAGAAAAAAAAATCTGCCTCTGCCTTCCAGCAATTTGCCTCCTTGCAGCAAACAGCAAACAGCCTAGTCAGCTTCAGTACAGTTTGATTTAGCACGAGCAGCTGATTGGCGGTTGGATCTGCCTCCCAGAATACCACCTATCAGCTGTTCCAGGCTTCAGGGATCGCCACCGCCCATCACCACCGTCACCGCCCATTGCTGCTTCCGCCTATCACCACCTCCACGCGCCCCATTTTCAGGAGGCGGCGATAGGCAGCAGTGGCGATGGGCGTCATCAGCGGCGATGGGCGCTTGTGATCCCTGAAGCCTGGAACAGCTGATAGGTGGTATTCCGGGAGGCAGATCCAACCGCCAATCAGCTGCTCGTGCTAAATCAGACTGTGCTGAAGCTGACCAGGCTGTTTGCTGTTTGCTGCAAGGAGGCAAATTACTGGGAGGCAGAGGCCAAAGGGTGGGGGCCGGCGGGTGGGCGGTGCTTCAGCAACATTCACTGTATAAGATGCACAGACATTTCCACCCACTTTTGGGGGGGGGGGAAGTGCGTCTTATACACCAAAAAATACGGTAATATCTGTAAGCAGCCTAGAGTTGCCTCTACAAGTTTAATAAATAAATAATAAAAATATATAACTATGAGCTAAAATAATAATATGAATGCTGATTTTGATGGGATCAGCAGTGGCAGGAAATAGAGTGCACAATGCATCCATCCACTTTGTTTTTCTAATCTAAATACCATTACTGCTATACTCCAATGTTGTTACTTCTATAGTAAAACAAACATGAGCATCATATGGATAGATATGATTATTTCTATTTCTCCAGAAATGGATGCAACAGATTTAAAGAAAATAATTTAGACTAAGCAAATGAGGAAGGGTCAAGCAAATACAATTAACCCAATCAGAAACATTGAGAAGTCATTTAAAGCAGGAAGTATATGTTCCAAGATTTAATCACAGTTCTCCTTCATATCTTCTTTTTTCCTCTGAGAATAGTTCAACATATACAGGCCTTTCCACAATTCAATTTTAATCACATAAACAAAAATAACCGTGTGAAAATCATCACTAATTATAAATGAGATCCTAACAGTGTGACAGTTGCTGTTGGCTTTTTAAAAAAGCTGCAATGTTTTAATCAACTGAAATATTTAATAAACTTGATTTAACACGTTCTGATCATTAGACTTTAATGCTACTGCTCAGTTTGAATTAGAAGCACTCTTCAAATTACAGCTTTCTCAGATGATAATTTTTGCTTTGCAATGCAAAATGAACATTGATTCTAGTTTAACCATCATGAACCTTTATAAACATTCCATGACTTCATTTTTCTGTTTTTTAAAATATAGTTCTGATGGCAGGAAAAACATTTTAACTGGAAATGTATGATTGCTGCTGATTGATGTCATTTGTTCTAAACTGATGAATGATATCACTGTACAGTTTCTTTCCAATGTTTTAATTTCAATTTTACAAAGGAACTATATTTTTATTGTGTTCATGTGTATATGACTTCTAAAGCAGCAGTTTTCAAAGAGTGATCTAAGTATACCTAATAATAGTTACATATTTTTCAGAAGGGCTTTTTTTTCCAGTATAAAGCTTAGGGGTGGTTTCCCTAAGAGACAACTTATTTTCCTTTATCAATCTTTTGCTCCAATCTATTGCTATATAATGATATGGAGTCCAGTACTTGATCTACTTTGACTGATGTGGTTGGTAAGAAATCCTATTACTGACACAAGTCTTGTGGTGCCTAGCTTAAACTTAGCATGCACTTAGAACATATCCCAGAACTTCTGGATCCATGGATAGTGTATGGCAGATGCTCAGTAATTTCTCAGCAAATGGCTGTAGAAAACCAGAAAGTTCTAAAAAATTTATAACAGAAATATTTGTATAAATTCATAATGAGACAGAAAGACTATGCAGACTAGTAAAATATTACCAGAAAATATATCAACCTCCTTAACTATAATACAGTAAATTGTTTGAAAGTTAGGTTCTAAGGCAAAGGTTATAAACAAGATATGCTTAAAGGTATGTCTTTTAAGTTGAATTTGTAGATAAGTGAAAAGAGTTATTTAGCATCAATTAATGAAGTGTTTACAGCAATATGATACAACTTAAAATGGTGGATGGTGTTCTACTTCCTCAAGGCAACATAGTGCAATTTCTTTATAAATAAACTAGGAATTCAACAATAATTTTAGAAAATCAGCATGCACTAAAGTAATAAACAAATAAGGTAGTAATGTACTTTGTGTGAAGTTTCCGAAAGATGCCCTAATTAATTCATGAGCCACGAGCTATAGGTTTAGTAGAATAACACATTAATTATAATAACTCTATAATAATAACAGAAGTACTTCAAATTTAAAGCCTCTATTTGTGGTTTAGGAAAGCCAGTCTGTTTATGTAGCCATTCAGAAATAAAGATTTTAAATAGTATAGCAACAGACAGATGCTGTCTTAATTTTGGATTTTTCTTAGGAGTAATTTGGGATATATGGATTGAAAGCCATTTAGAGTTGTAGACATAAGTGACATACAAATGTTTTACATAAATAATTTTAAAATAGAAATAAAATGAACTGCTACATCTCCTGAGTCACTTTTTAGATCCTTGTAGAAAGCATCTTTATAAATATTTGTAATGTGCAGCATAATAGGATAACATTAGAAAAACACATTTAAATAATAGCACAGCTTAATTTTAACATAGTAAAATGAATTTTGATCAAAGAAAGAGATCATTGTACAAGAAGTCACTAGGACTATGAAAGCCATTTAACTTGAAGGAACTGCCTTTGAAGACAGTTCAGAGTAGATACCCACAACTCTGAACCACTAGTTCAGCGGAATAATATCACCACTGGTCAAATATCAGAAGGCCAAGGGATACAGGACAGAGGTGGGTTCCTCCCGGTTCGGACCGTTTCACCCGAACCGGTAGCAACCCGCTGGTGACATCACTGTGACTTCACGGAGCCGGTTCGGTCTGTGCCGGTCCGTGTGCACCACCATCTTTTGGGGGGGGGATTTTTATTTTTATTTATTTTTTTGAAGAAAAAAATTTTTTGGAATTTTTGGATTTTTTTTTCTTCTGCGCATGTGCAGAAGCCGAGTTTCCAGCACTGCACATGCGTCGCCATCTTGTTTTTGGCTCTCTTTTTTTTTTGGCTTTTTTTTTTATTTTTCGGCCATGCGGCACGGCAGGAAGCGAACCGGCAGCGAGGTAAGTTAGAACCCACCCCTGATACAGGAACACCAGACTCCATGACAGAATACTCTGGAAAGAACAATCTACCTAGAAATGATAGCTTTTGAGTGATTCTAAGTTTTGCTCAGGGTTTAGTAGCATCAGGATGAATCCAGTGGAAATATAAATATATATTTCCTGCATTAAAAAAATCCATTGTGTTGTGTTGTTTACTAGAACATTTATTATAGTCTATTCTTACGATTATAAACCTGAACCTGGACTTTGTTACTAATTTCCTGGATAAATCAGTATTCTTGAAACTTTTGACTATGTTTTCACAGTACAGCCTTAGACACACATCACAGAATAATGTTTTTTGGGTTTTTTTTGACATTGATTCCCTCATGACTACAGTGTTTGCTTGCCTCCTTTAATATAAGTAGAGTGTTATCACTAGACTTTGGACAAGACTTTCACTATGTTTGCTATATGTTATCCTGAGCACCAAACTCCTAAAATTTTAAAAAAAAAAATCCTGTCAATAAAATAAGATTTGAAATACCATAGCTTAAAGGCAAAATGTCTTTGCAATTTGAGGAAGATTTGCCTTAAAACATGCTATTGTACCCTTGTCTAATTAAAAAGATGTCAGTATAAATCTAGATATATAATCTTCTTTAGATGCCTTAGTGCAGGGGTTCCCAACCCCCGGTCCATGGACTGGCCCTGTTCCGTGGCATGCCAGCAACCTGTCCGCACAAACAAGCAAAGCCCCATCTGTGGGATGCAGGCAGCATGCAAAAACATGCCCCTCTGCTCCATGGAAAAACCTTTCTGGGGGCCACTGCCTTAGTGCTATCTAAGAGGTGCTTGATATTAGGGCTGCTTGTGGCAACCACAGACTTTGAGCTACTACTATCCCCCAAAGACAACCTTTTAAGAAAAGGAGAAAGAAATAGAAAGGCAAGTGTACAAAATGTCACCTCTGAGTTTTAAAGTGCTTTATTAATAGATGCCTTGTTTCACATTGCTTTTCATCATCTATGCAGGAAAGTAAAAGATCAGCAGTGTGAGCAGGCAATAAACATGTCAAAAATGAGTGGTGTCCTTCCTTTCTCTGACTAGGAAGCAATGAATGTTCCTGTTTCTGATCATGATTAATCAATAAATTCCTACAGAAATGCATAAAGTGAGTTGACAGCCTTCTCCCCTCAGAAGGAAAGTCTATCAGAGCAGTAGGATTTCATTAAGATCTAGCCAGGATCTCGCAGTTGGTTTAGATTGTTAAAATAGTGCTAGGGAATGATGATCCTAATTAAGCTGCTAATTACATTCACAGTGGAGGTGCTTAATTAGAAACCAGGAGGCCTCGAATACTGCCAGTGGCATATTGCAGGGGGATATAATTGAGGAGACATTGATATTCAAAAGCTGAGGAGAATTTGGATCTCATCTTGTTTACTTCAAAAAGGAACACCTGTCTGAATTATGCATTTGTATAATACTTGGGTTCCAGGAATAGTTGAGTGTGGCAAACTTAGAAATCATGCAATATGTAACCTTCAGTTACTTTCCTAGATAAATCATAATAGGCAAAAGGCAGTTATTAAATCTCAAAACATTGTTTATTGAAGGAAATAGGAAACATTGAGAAAGTAATTGAAACTTATAAAAATGAATTTGTCTATTTTGGCTATATCTTCTTTTGCCTGAATCCATAGCAACAGTTTTCAGTGCAAACTACTACGTTTTGAATAGGCTTGTGCACTGGACCGAATCACAGCTTAAATGTTAAGGCAGATCCAGCTGTCATTTGTACATTCAAAATTTCCATGAAGTTCTGGCCCTAAATGTTGGTTTTGAACAACCAGCATGCTAGAATGGCATTATTGTGACAGCTGAGATCCCACCTCATCCTTCCCAAACTAGTGACTCTTCTATAAAATGTCATAGTAAAAACAGAGGAAGGAAAATGGTTGAGTGGCCAATTATTTGGCTCAAATGACGGTTAACCCTGAGACCAGTCTCTTGTTGATCAATCGTTGCATCTAGGGAAGGGTAAAAACTTTTGAGGAAGAGAGCTTGAATTTAGAACTCAATGCTAAGACGACGTTTTTTTTTTTACTTTTTAAAAATAGCAAGGTTTTACAGCTTGAGTTGCACACTGGTATAATAAATAGACTTCTTTTTTTACATTGAACCTGAATTATAATTTGGTGTACAGTTTATATAATGTACATTTTCTCAATTCTTAAATACTGTATTTTTGTTCCTGTTGAACTTAGCCACTAGGTTCATCTTAAGCATGTGATTCTTCCATGTTATAAAAAGAAAAACTAGGCAGAGTAAAATGAAATGATATTTGAATTGCAGGAAGTTGATTTGGACATCTGGAGCACAAAATCTTTGTAATTCAAAAAGTATATTGATGCAGGCTTTCATGGCCCACATCAATCCAATGAAGATGATCTCTGAATTTTTACCAGCAAGTGTGGCTTGATATCTTTAGAGGTAAAGTGATCTGCTTCATAGTACACCTCTTGGCATGACATAGGCAACTGAGAAGAAAATATCCTATTGTGTTTGCAACACTCATCTCCAATTGGAGCATGTCAGTTTCTGATCAGCATTTCCTCCAGGGGAATTTGTAAATGATGTAATGTGAATAAATTCCCAAAGAAGCTAATTCTTGGTCTGTTTTTGAAACATTACTATTGCTCAGTATCCTTTTGGGAGAGATTGCTGAAGATTCTACATGTTGTTGGTTAGTTAATGGCTGTTTTGCTTTGATGTTACATAAAGCTGGAAATCAGGATTTGGTAACCTTTAGATTGCCTTTCTTCTTGTTAACATTGTTGGTGAAACATCAGATGATACCAGATGATTAGACTGTAGCCTATTAGCCCAGAAGTTTATCACTACTAAATTCCAAAAGTAGTTGCAGTCTTTGCCTTGAACAGTAAATCATCTCATTATGCCAGATGACCAACTATCATTAGGTGTTTAAAGGGAATAAATTGTAAGACTAAGCTGTTAATTGGGAAGAGACAAGCTGTAGGACTTAAAAGGTTATATCCACACTCCTAGCATCTTTCTCTGCTGACCAAACTAGGTAGAGACTCAGCAATCCCTGAAATGTCACGAATATCTGCCCTAAATTCTTCTTTGACTTATCAAAGGATGAACAACATGCTTTATATTTTCGTTGATTTATAGCTATGCAAGGACTGAAAAAGAACTTGCCCTGCACTAAAACCAAATGAACCACATTAGGTTTCCTTTACAAGTAACAAGGGGTACTTTCTGCCAGGCTATTGGTGACCCATATTGAGAGTCTCAACAGATGGCTTCTTTTTCGGTATAAATATTTTTTTATTATTTTAACATACATTTCCTTTCTATGTTGAGCAATGTGCTCTCTACGTGTCCAAGATGTTAACATGCGAACGTACAAGCGTCATCATCATCGTCATTATAGTCATATATATATATATATATTTAAACAAATATGCAGTAACATATAAACAAATATGCGATAACATCCATCATATTATAACATATATTATCTTCCATTATGGTATCGATTATATAACCGTCAAAGGAAAAAAAAATTCCCGTCTGTTTTTCTTTCTCCTATACACCCTATTTCACC
>QLTV01001452.1:957078-977593 GCA_003457575.1 Thermophis baileyi | reverse complement strand
ATGTGTAAATGTGTAATATTCTAATGTACAGAAGTTATGGTTAAATGTGTGGCAGAAAGTGGACTCTGGGTGTGTTTTTCCAAATGCAGTAAGTGAGGTTGAATGTGTATAGTTTTAGAAGAGCGGTGTGTGTGTGTGTGTGTGTGTGTGTGTACATACACATACAGTATATATAGTAGATAATGTATATTTTTGTGTGCCTGTGTGTAATATGTATGTACACATATGGCATATATACATAGGATTAAATAGTATACTTTGGATGTTCAGTAGTAGTAAATAGATAGGGAAATTGTATCTCGTTGAAGCCTTTGAGGCGAGGAGAGGCCAGACATCCTAACCCTAACCCTAACCCTTGATGTGAGCGGTCAAGTTGGCCACGCCCATCCAGTCAGATGATCACCAAGCCACCCCCACCCAGTCACATGACTGCCAAGCCACTCCCACCCGGTCACATGAACATCAAGCCGCTCCCACCCGGTCACATGAACATCAAGCCATGCCCACAAAATTAAGCCACTCCCACAAAATTAAGCCACACCCACAAAATTAAGCCACGCCCACAGAGTGGTAGTAAAAATATTGGAACCCACCACTGGCCTCTTAGATGCTGTCTTAAGACTTAACATTAGACTTTCGGGTTCGTGATGAAAGAAAAGAAAATCTTAAACTTCACAAGAGAGAACATTCAGACTAATGTTGTATGAATTAGTAGACTATAGTCCATATTAGCTTAACCCTTAACCACAGACATACTATTTCGGCTACGCTATTACAGACATAAGGTCATAATGACCGCTCTAGCTCCTGGCCATAGTCCAGGTAATTGCACTACAATATTGTGACTAGTGGTTCTGGATCTATTGCTTCCAAAAGGTGCAGAAGACCATTTAAATTTGTTCTTGCCATATAAATTATTGCACAATGTAGATTGTACCTGGTCATCAATTTCATCGGGAGCGTCATGATCGCTAATGTCAGAATCGGCAGTGGCGGTGGGTTCCTCATCATCCATTACAAAATTTTTGTCGCAATCTGATTACACTTCACTCAGATCACTCTCTGCTTCTTCATACCATGTTAAAACAGTTTCTTAAAAGTTTGGATCACCAAATCGCACTCTTTTTGGCGGAAAACGTGGCCCCGACATTATAAAAAAAAAATATGTTAACAAGCTCTGCGGTCAAAATGACCGCAACTCAAATTCAAACACCGCTACAGAAAACACCAAATAACTCACGCAAGCACAATGCTGCATACACTCTTATTGGCGGGAAAACAAAAGCTATTCGCAACAAGAATGGTCCATTTCTAAAAATTGGGGTGTTCCAAACATTTTGGAAAACTGTTGCAGTCACTATGACCGCAGGCCTGTGGTTATGTGTTAACACTGAATTAACTGTTTACAATTTAAACAAAACAGAAAATTGCTAAGTATATACGTGACTCAACTGTTGCCAATTGCTTTTAAGTAGATGGCCTCCATGTGATATTTCCTCTAATTTACATAGTAGTTTCTTAATAAAGCCTTTCCTACCACTGTAAACTCCTTTTAAACATTACCTCCACTGTTTATGTGCAACTTTCAAAAGAGTACATTCTTTTTCAGGACTTTTACGCTACTGTTTACTGGATGTCAGCAGCCAATTCCATATTATACTGCTGCCTGTGCCAGAATTAAACCTGTGACACAAATCTGCCCATAACCAATTCCATCGTGACTTCTTTTGTTCCTGGTTCATGAGCAAATATATAGTGTTATATTCTGTGTTGAATAGCGAGTAGTCAAATAATAGATGTGAATTCTGATTGGTGTCTGAATGATATGGTACACTGTTTGGAATGGAGTAGCACATGTATATAATTAAGTAATAAACTTTTATACCTTAATTTTTACTCTTCTTTTGAAATAGAAAGTAAGTTCCTTTGTCCAAGAGAGAGAATGAACAAAGAATATACTGTAGGAGATTTAGACTATATTCCTAGTCATTTGTCTGTTTTTCTGTTGAATTCCCTGGGACTTACTTTTAAGTAAATGGTTTTAAGAAAAGAATATATTACCTAAATAAACAATTCTTGCAAGATGTCTATGAGTCTAATTATTTATTTTTACTTAATTTATAAGATTACCTGTCTCATACATTGTACATGACTCTGGTGGATAACAATTAAATATTGTTTCATGACATAAGGAGTATAGTGAATCAATAAAAGATTATGTCACTGTGGGAGATGGCCAGGCTAAGCCCAAGGAAGGGGTCAAACGCATGATTGGTCAAGAGCCCCTTCACGTCCATAAGAAATCTAAGTCCAGCCCACCTTGAATTCCACTGACTCTTATCTACCGCCAATTTGCTTGGACCATTAGTTATTCGGATTCTTGTAGAAAGCTTAAGCTTGCAATAAATCTTTATACCCATTTGAACTGCTTGGATCTTCTGATTTTCCTGGCTCTTGACAGTTACAAGCTAATTGAGACAAGTAATTGCAATAAAATATTTTAATTGTTACTGCAAATATATATATATATATGATTGGTCAATATGAAATTCTGATGTGCTCAAAGATACGTTTCAATTAGTAGGCAAGGAAAGCAACTCTTCCATTATAAATATCACATATAGATATTGTATTTTTTGTGCTTCAGCACATGGTGTGTACTTATAAAAGGAGATAAATGCATTTTTGTAGCAGAAATTTGGGTGCTAGAATTTGTTTCCCTTTGAGATAAGTTACACTGAAAGCTTGTGACTGTTCCAAGACCACTCACTCTCATGTTCTACACACAGATGGTAGATTCAGTGACAGCTGTGTACCCAAACGGAAGTGCTACCATTGAGAAACAGGCAATCAGATATCATCCACATAGCAGTCATAAACCACTTGCATCTTATGCAGAAGCTTCTCCCTTGGTACTTTGTCCAACCCATGAATTGTGATCCTTTCTGCCAGTGTGTCTTTGAAGATATGTGGTTTGCAATTTTCTTTGAAACTGGTGCTCTTCTAGACAGATGTTTAGCAGTCTTACACAAGAATACATAATGTTACCATTCTTGTTGTTAGATGAGATAGAAGGAGAAACTGGTCAAGTCTGTTCTACCGGTTTCAACATTCAACCATTTCACTTAGACTACCAATGAACTACTAAAGCGAAGCAAAACAAAAAGCAGTTTTACTGTCCAATCATATCACAAACTCATTGGTGGACTGAGTTGTTGTTTGGTATAGAAAGGCTCATCATTTCACTGTTCCACTAAGTAGGTGATGGGGAAATCCAACCATTAACCAGTCTTCTCTTGCCCAAGCCATGGCTTTAAATGGAAGTATCCTTGCCAAGTAGTTGGTCAGCCCAACAACCTAGGACCAAATGGCTGTGGAGGATGGTGACCAAAGAGAGAAAAATGAAAAAATGAAATACAGCAGGCAGATTGCAAGGTATGGCTTCACAAAAAGAAGTTGGAATGCACCTAGGAGTTCTCCAATCTAACTCTTGCCCAGTGCAGGATCCGGTAGTGCATCTAATTAATGATAATCAGCTCAGATTGGAAAACAATATCTTTAGGCAGAGCAAGAGAAAGCAATTGGAGGCTGCCTTTCCAGCCAGGTCAGGGCATGCTGAAAGCAATGTTATGTACTCCTAACCTTCAGAAATAGTAGGTGGCCCATCCTCATTTTGGCTCAAGCAGAACTTTTAAACAGTCTACCCAGAAGCAATGGTCATTTAAATCAGCTAATAGCCACTCTAAAAGTGTCAGGTGCATTTAGCCTTGGCAGTTATCAATTTTTAAATTAAAACTAATTTGTTAAGGAAGTGTGCAGAGTAACCTCTGGGCCCTGAAGGCTTGCACAGTGAACCGTAATGTTGCAGTAGATATAAGTAATGATTCAGTCAATAAACAGATACGTTAAAGTGTATAAAAATAGTTTACTCAAAGAAATAGCACAGTCCAAATAACAGTCCGAATCATACACGTTCAGTCAGTCAGTGCTTAGAAGTACAGCAGTCTCCTTACCAGCCTTTCTTTGTCTTAATCAGCAAACAAAGATTTCAGCTTTCAAGCAATTCTATACTATCACAGATAGCTACGCTACACACAGAGCTTACTCTCAGACACGAAGTCAATTAAGCAATGGATCAGCAGAAGAGAGAGAACTAACCATGTTCTCTAGCTCCCTCTTATGGCCGTTACTGCCAGTCAGAATGCAACAACACATTTAAAGCTATATTACATATATACATTTCAACATTGATTTGTGGCTTGTTTATATTAACCAACCCAACCGTTTGGACAGAGTCTTAACATAATTGATATCTAAGTCAATCTTTTTTTTTAACCACTGTTCGGCTGGATTGCTTTCCATCCAACCTGGGGTTGACCGAAGACCACACTGGCATGAAATTTGCTATCCCTATTGTTTATTGCTATTCTGCCTTTACTACCTCTGTTCCCAGCCTCTTAACTTCCATCCAAGGTAATGCGTGATAAGCCTTTTCATATGGTCACCTTTGGTGGTGTCAGTATAACTGCTGTTAACCACTATAGCTAAAAAATTATCTCTGGGGATAAGATGAAGGAAACATGCTGGGGAGATAGGCCTGTTTGCGCCATCAAAGTGAGGAAATCAGAGGCAGATTCCACTTAGGAAAACGAAGAGAATAATTATTGAATTAAGAAGTATTGCTTTCAAAGAAACAGATGGGGTGGGAAGAGAATAGCCCTAAATCCTTGTTTTTCTGTCAAGTGGAGGCAGAACTAATATGTGCACACATTTTGTTTATTTGTTTAATTAACAATTCTCAAGTACTACATATATCAGGGGTTTTAGAAGAATGATGTACTTCTGTATATCTGTTAGAATTCTTTGCCTAAATGTATTGTCTGGGCAAGTAAGAAGATCATATGGGAAGGCAGGAGTGTGCAGAGCAAGCCGAGTCCTATCTGGATCATGACCTACTGTATCCTTTGGAGAACTCAACAGTGCAATCCTTCATTTGCCTATAATAAATCCCATTGAATTTACCTACATCTTGAATAATAATAATAAATCCCATTGAATTTACCTTGAAGAGTGTTCGGAGACTACAATTGGTCCAGAATGCGGCTGCGCGAGCTGTCGTGGGTGCACCTAGATACACCCATATTACACCTATACTCCGCGAGCTGCACTGGCTTCTTATTGGTCTCCGGGCATAATTCAAGGTGTTGGTTATTACCTTTAAAGCCCTACATGGCTCAGGGCCAGGTTATCTTTGAGACCGCCTTCTGCCACATAGCTCCCAGCGACCGGTAAGATCCCACAGGGTTGGGCTCCTCCAGGTCCCGTCAGCTAAACAGTGGACGGAGGGCCTTCTCTGTGGCTCCCCCGGCCCTCTCGAACCAGTTACCTCCTGAGATCCGGACTACCCCCACCCTGCTGGCCTTCCGGAAAGCGGTGAAGACCTGGCTCTTCCGGCAGGCTTGGGGCCGCCTCTGTAATTGGCGAGATCCAGCCATGAAACGGTGTGTATGAGTTTTTAACTGTTTTTAAATGTTTTTATTATGTTTTCTTTTAATAGTTTTTTATATTGTTGTGAGCCGCCCAGAGTCCCTTGGGAGTTGGGCGGCATACAAATTTAATAAATAATAATAATAATAATATAAGAGGACATAGGAATCACCTCATTTATTCTAGCGAGTCTCAGCTGTCCCTGATCTTGTAAATGGCATCACTGGTCTCTTCTGCATGAAATTTCATTAATCAAATGTGCACATTTTTCCCAAGAATTGTTCATAATAATAATAACAGATCTTATTCTAAAGTTCTCTTAAGCATGGAAAATAGCATAGTGGAAGCTCTGAGGAGAAACTGAAAATGATTCACTGAAGCAGAAACCACTTTCTTTCCTTTGAAAAATATGCATTTCACTGCTCATCCATCCATGTTCTTTGTAATGAGGTTACTTGAGGCTGTCATTCATTAAGCTTTGCTGATCATCAGCAGATTGTGCAGAATCAATTTATGTGTCTCCAAATGAGAATCCTCCTCCCCATTGTTTAAGTCAAATAAGGAATGCTACAGCTGAGGTCAGTTGAGGATTAGCATGCTTTCAATTACACAGTTATTAATTCCATTAAACACTGAAAAACGTAGCTCAGCCCTAGCAACACATTACCCATTTATATGTGGTGTACTGTAACATTATGTCATGGTTCTTTAGGCAACACAATTTAGCTAGCAGCAAAAAGAAAATAAGCAGAATAAATACAGTACTTGGATATCCAAGTTAAAACAACAGTTATGGGAAAACATATTTTGAACTAAGGATGAGTCCTCACTTTAATTCACATAATGATGGGATGTTCTTATAACATTGCTTTGTTTCATCCCCAGTTCACAGTGGAGTTATTTACCCTGTTCTGGACATCTCTTTTGTCAGGGAGATGAATGATCTTGAACGCTTTTCTGACCACATGGTGGATGAAGTAGGCAGGAACAGGATGTCTCCAGTTCCTATTGGTCATCAAGGTCACCTCTAGATATTTTGGCAATCTAGGCAAAGTCATAGTCTGGTGCCCCCTATGATTTGGCTTATTTTCTGATTTTGCTAAGAATATCAAAAAGGTGTCCCTTTATTTATTTATTTTCCTTAGATTTCTTGAGCGTTACACTTATGATTTTGAACTCCAGACAATTCTCTTTTTTTTCAGACTTTTTCACCCAATTTTCAGAACAAAACTTTAATTTTGATTACAACAGCACCCATTGTTGTCATATGGCAACAATTTTTGCAAAATTATATTTAACTCTAGAGCAAACATGCTGGCTCGCAGTGTGCATAATTACTGCTTTTTGCTTTTTTAATTGTGTTTTTTCAGAGGTCTTTTCAATGTTGGTGCCATTTAAAAGTTGGCACCCCTGGGCTGGTACCTACTTAGCCTAAAGCTGGCCCTGTTGATCACAATAGGCTGCTGTGGGTCCACTAACTCCCTCTTAGTGATTGAACATTATCCTGCCTGGCTTGGGCTGTGAGAGAGACAAACATCGGCATTGAAAAATCAGCAGTCTATATAATGTCTAGCTAATTCTGTTCAAAGCACTTGTCAGATCTTAAGCAGGCTCTTTATACACAGAGATTTATCACCCATTGGAAAATGTTAAAGTTTGCTCCAAGTTCACAAGCTCCCATCCTTCAAATATGTGATCTCCCAATCAAGCTAGCAGGCATGGAAGATGGCAGTAGAAGGAAGTGTGAGGAAGTTATCAATAATAAGGAAGCTTCATCTTCAACTTCAAGTGCTGCAACAGATTGGCAGTCCTGACTGCTAGCAACTAGAGAGACAAAATGGTGCCGATTCCTGACATCAGGTGTCTAGACGGGAATGCAGGGAGGAGGGGGCAAATGATGAAAGCAGTGCCACATCAACCTGGTATAAGCTCCTCCCTTTGTATATGTTATGACATCATGAAAAGGGTGGGGCTTTCATTGTGAATTGGCAATGTTGCTTTTATCATTTTGATGAAACCGATGGATCCTGCAAATGCCTATAATGTTTATTAAATTCACAAAGGAGTACAGATAATTTCACTTGGATAATTAGAAACAACCCAAATAATGGCTAGTCACTCGTTTCATTTTCAAGGTATAAAATCTAAAATATTTGCATGAATTCTTAAGATGAAGAAATATGGACAGCAGACAGCAGATGTTTGAGAATCATTTACTTTATAGGTATATGTATCACCCTGTCCCACCCCTATTATTAAGCAACCCAGCATGGTATTGTTAGCACCAGATTCAAGTCTGTCCCCAGTCACATTGACTTTGAGCAAATCACTTTCCTTCAAACCAATCTGCCTTACAGGGTTGTTGTTGGAATATTTGGAGAAGTGAGTACTACACAGACCAGCTGGCTGGTTTGTTGGAGGATGGAAGGAAGGAAGGAAGGAAGGAAGGAAGGAAGGAAGGAAGGAAGGAAGGAAGGAAGGAAGGAAGGAAGGAAGTTGTTAGTGTAGAGTGTAAGCAACCTATATTAACCATGCTCCATTACTATCTTTAGGGCATCTAAATAGATTGTTGTGTCCTTACTTTTAAGAGTATCATGGAAATATGCCTTTGAGTGATGCTCAGTTATATACAGTATATTGTGTAAGTATTATTGCTGCAGTCTGTTCAAGGTATAAACGGATTCTCACCTTTTTTGCTCTTTGTGATAGATACGCTATATTTGTTCCTTTCTTTTTCTAAAAGAAATAATTTGTGTTGCTAGAGTTATAGCTCACAAATTTCTAAAACATCTGCAATATTTCAAATCATCCAGGCTGCCATAAATGAATGTTTTTCTAAATAGAAAAATACCCTAAGACTAGTCGCTTTTCAGGATTCAGGACTGCTAGGGCTTGTAAGGGTTAAAGCTGTAAACGAGTGGTAAGTTTCCTTCTACACCATCTGAAGTGGGGGAAATGGTCACAGTCAGTTAGTCACATCAATCAAGAAGCCCTCAAGAGCACATCTGCAGACTAAACAAACATTTTTCCTGCCTGCCTCAGTTCTGTGCCACAAAGCAGTCAAAGAAAAATCCACAAGTATTGACATTTCATTCTCTGTTTTTGATGCAAATATAACCATACGAAGCAAAATTCTCCATCGCCCAGGTAGGTCCCAAAACTAACATATATGCACTTTCTGTAGGGGGGGGGAGTTATTTTGAGAAATGATATATGCATGTTTCACTAAAAGGAGAGGAACCTCAGAGTAGACAAAATCTATAAAAGAACTTGGGTGCATTATCTTATAAAAGTGGCCAAGAGTTCTGCAATAAACCTTAGAATATATATATATATTGAGTCATACTTTCATATAAATGTATACTAGGCACACATGGGCACAAATATCATATTGTGCATTCTTTGTAATTTTTCAAACTGGACTTCACATTGTAGTGCAGAGCCGCGGTGGCACAGTGGTTAGAATGCAGTACTGCAGGCTACTTCTGCTGATCACCAGCTGCCGGTAGTTTGGCAGTTCGGGTCTCACCGGCTCAAGGTTGACTCAGCCTTCCATCCTTCCGAGGTGGGTAAAAGGAGGACCCAGATTGTTGGGGGCAATATGCTGACTCTGTAAACCACTTAGAGAGGCCTGTAAAGCACTATGAAGCGGTATATAAGTCTAAGTGCTATTGCTATTGCTATTGTCTAGTATACTCCATGCATTTTTTTTCTTCATTTTAATACTGCATTGATGTTTTTGTGATTAAAAACATCAAACACTTTTAAGAAATTTTAAGAAAGTAAATATAAATTCATTTGGAATTCAGTGTTTTCAATGGTCATCTGTAGTATAGCAGGAGAGTTAATACTTACTCTAAAGCATTAACCTGCCCTTCCTCTCTATCCATCCACTAGGCTTCAGAGCAAGGAGGAAATCACTACAGTACCTGGGTCACAATTTTAAGGTATCATCTTTTCTTCATTATTCATGCTGCTTTATATTTTTCATGTGCACATTTCTGCATTTTTTTCAATGTAGGAGACCTTGCAATTAATCAGTTAGTCCTATTTGCTAAAACCAGCAAAAGCTCTTACAGTACCTTGAATTTCAAATAAAAGCACTATCACCGTGTATATCTCTGCTGTCTTGAACACCTGGAATGTATGGAACCTATGCATATTAAATATAGTTGTGCATTAAGACTAGTGACATCATGAGAACTAACTTTGGGAATGGATGTTTAGAAATGTTAAAGACAAAGATAATCATCCATGTTTAGGTTAGAAAGAAAAAAGCAATTCTATGACTGTCTTCTAAAGTCTTTTTCTCCACTGACTTTTTTCTGAAAATATTTCACATATGCACACATACAAACATAGGCTCATGCATACAAAATTCATAAGGGATTGTTATGCTAAATACGGGTAGTCCTCAACTTACAAGCACAATTGAGCCCAAAATTTCTATTGCTAAGTGAGATAGTTGTTAAGTGAGTTTTGCCCTTTCTTGCCATAGTCATTAAGTGAATCACTCCAGTTGTCAAATCAGTAACATGGTTGTTAAGTGAATCTGGCTTTCCCATTCACTTTACTTGTCAGAAGATCACAAGAGGTGATCACATGATCCAGGACACTGCAACCGTCATAAATATGAGCCAGTTGTCAAGCGTCCAAATCTTGATCACAAGGCCATGGGAATGCAGCAAGAGTCATAAGTGTGAAAAACAGTCATAAATCACTTTTTTCAGTGCCATTGTAACTTTGAACAGTCACTAAACACATGGTTGTAAGTCGAGGACTACCTGTATAGAACTGTTAGCACACAATAATGCCAAGCCATCACAACTATTTGCTATGAGTTCCTGAGGGCCAATTGGTTGTACCCTCAAATAACTGCTTCTCTGTCATGCAACCTACCATTTAAAGTGAGACTATGAGATACTTCTAACAGGTAAACTGGCCTGTTAGAATTGCTAAATAAATGCAATTAAAAATGGAAGACTGGAAGTAAGGAATTTGCAATGCATTTTTAGCACTATACTAAGAACTTGTAAAGCTATAAAGCATAACTGACATTAGGTGTGTGGGTGGGTGGGTGTATACACACATACACACATATATATTTAAAAATTAAAACCCAATAAACCAATTCTGGCAAAGTAATTAAACATTCTCAAAGAAGGTTTAAGTAGTGCATTGTTTGCACTGTGCATATCAGTCTTTGCAAACCTGCCACCCTATTTATCTGGAAATTGGAGAAGGCTAGTGTCATATAGTGTTATGTAATCTGTCTTTATATAAAAGCATTATAAATTAATAGAAGAACTAATGAAAGGAAATTTGAAGGAGAAAAGGACAGGGATGAGGGCTCAGACCCACTCTTCTAAAATGAGAGCATGTGAAAAGATCTTAATGAGGGCTCCTTGCTCATTTTCAGTCCCAAGACTCACAATGGTTCCTTCCCCATGGAATAAAAGACATTTGTTACCCCAAATCTGTAGGGTTATGATCAGTTATCTTCCAATGTAAGAGATTGCCAGGATTACCTCATTCGAATTCAATATTCATCAACTATCCCATTGGCCTTCCTGTAGGGTGAGAACCATTGTCTCATGAAGAAATGATTCCGTTAAATTCATCACACACACAAATAATAATGGAATAGTAAAAGTAGGGTGCTAGATTATTTAGCCCATTCATGTATGGTCATGTTCCTTAAGTAGAGCAGAAGGCATATTATCCTTCAGGTTTTGTTGAACTCACTTCCAGATGAAGTGAGAAGAATGTTTTGTGCACCATTACTTACCCTGAGCAGACCTGCTGGAAATGGGATTTAGCAACAGTTGGAATGCCACAGGTTAAGAATATAGAGTTAATGGCATCTTTGGAGCCATTCATACTTATTATAATTTGGAATCAACCTAAATCTGGTCCAGCCATCTGGGAGGGGAGGAGAGGAAAGGAGAACACATTGCATGTATATGAAACTGAATGGCCCAGCCCAACCAATTCCTGTAAGAGATGTTAGCCAATATGAAAATGAAGCCTGTTTTATATATTACTTTTCCAACATATAATTATATATACAGTAACATATAATATAACCAGCATGAAAACAAAGTGCATTTTCTTAATGTAATCCTCACCCCCAAAAAAATAGTTCTGATTGTGGGAATAGGGAAACATGAACTTTATAGCTTAGTCTATACATGCACACATTACTATTTAGTGAGCATTAGATTGGACTCAGTAGATTGGCCTTATCTTTGAAATGAAAGGGAGTTGTGGAAGATTATGGCAGTTCTCTCACCCATATCCTTTTGGTTTCAGTATAAATTATACATGGAAAGTACCAGAAGGATGAGATCTACATAAGCCAAGGCTTTAGCTTGAGGACAGTTCATGTAGTCCAAGTTCCTCTTTCCTCAACATCTGGCTGCAGAACTGATCCAATCTGAAGGATCAGTCCTGCTGTTCATTTATTGTTTCCAATCTTCCCTCTCTTTTTATTCAGCTGAGCAAAAAGTGGTATGCATGGTTCTATTATTGTTCTGATCCTGTAAACCCTCACTAAACATTTATTCCTCTTCAGCAGGACTAAGAGAGATAGCCCAATCTCTCTCTATTGTGTCTTATTTTGGTTATTCACTTTTTCTTGCCAGGTTCTTAGCATTTTTCTTAAGGAATTACAAAAAAAATCATAAGGTATTACTTCAGTTGAAAGCAATGATGTTGGGGTCACAAAATTGTTGTTATTGCTGCTGCTGTTATTATCATTATTAAGTATGAACCCCACCTTTCTGTTTAATTATCAATTAAAAACTTGATGAAAGAGATGCATTTTTGCCATTGCCCTAAATATGGAGAGAATGGGAAGCAAAAAAACCTCTATGTGGAGAGCTTCCCATAGTCTGGAACAACACGGGACATACCCCTAAATCACGTACCAGATTTCTGAGCATCTGCCAAAGGGTCTTTCACACTTATATAAGTAAAGAGACAAATTCTCAGCAGAGAAGAAAGAAACCCTCAAAAAGTTAAGCTTAAGCCATTCAGGACTTTGAAGGTTAGCAGCAATATCTTAAATTGTGCCCAGTAGATATTAATAGTCAGTTCAGATATTTAAATGTAGGCTTCATATTATTCTTGTCCCTTAGATCAGTCAGCAGCCTAGATGCCACATTTTGTACTAGTTGCTATTTCTAGAAACTTTTCAAGGGCAGCTCCATGTAGAATGTATTGCATTTGTTCAGGCGATGTCACACATCCGAGTGGTAACTGAACTGATAATCCTATGGTTTGTGTTCTTGTTCTCTATTTCTCAGAAATAGACAACAGCATGACTTCTTTGCCAGACAAGATGTCTCTTCAGATGATACCAACCATTAACAATTCTTCACTGATTCAACCAGGATTTTCTTTGATGAACTTTGATGGGCAAGTTTTTCTATTTGGACAGAAGGGCTGGCCAAAGAGGTCCTGTCCTACTGGGGTTTTCCTTCTTGATTTCAAAAAGGATGAACTTAAACTGAAGCCGGCATACTTTTCCAAGGATTCCTGCTACCTTCCTCCTCTACGATATCCTGCTATCTGCACTATCAAAGAGTCAGATAAATGCCAATATCTCATCCATGGAGGGAAAACACCAAACAATGAACTTTCTGATAAACTGTATGTTATATGTCTGGGTAGCAAGAATAACAAAAAAGTCACATTTACATGTACTGAAAAAGAATTAGTCGGAGAGGTCCCTGAAGGCAGATACGGCCATACTGTTAATGTGGTTAACAGTCTAGGCAAAAGTATGATAGTTATAATTGGGGGAAGATCTTACATAGCTCTTGGGCAGAGGACAACTGAAAAGTGGAATAGTGTGGTTGATTGTATGCCACATATATTTCTGGTTGACCCTGAATTCGGATGCTGTACTTCATATGTTCTCCCAGAATTTCAGAATGGCTTTTCTTTTCATCTCTCTCTTGTCCAAAATGATATCATCTATATCATAGGAGGACATTCCCTGGAAAATAATATCAGACCTCCCAATTTCTATAAAATAAAAATTGATCTTCCCTTAGGCAGTCCAGCAGTGAGCTGTGTAATTTTGTCTGGAGGGATCTCAGTCTCCAGTGCCATCATGACACAGACCAGAGAAAAGGAATTTGTTGTTGTTGGAGGTTACCATTCTGACAACCAGAAAAGGATGGTCTGTAATACTATCAACCTAGATGATAACAAAATAGAGATAGTGGAAACAGAGGCACCAGAATGGACCCCAGATATCAAGCACTGCAAGATATGGTTTGGGAGTGATATGGGAAATGGATCCATTTTATTTGGTATACCAGGAGACAATAGGCAACTGACTTCAGATGCAAACTATTTCTACATATTAAAATGTCAAGTAGAAAATGATCAGAGCTTAGAACAGATGGCACAAGTATGTAGTCAGAGCTCTACAGAAGATGCTGGTGAGTCCACTCCTTTTGAAGATTCAGAGGAGTTCACTTTCAGCTTTGACATAGATACGGACACATGTAATGAAGATGATAATGAAAATGAGTCTGAATCGGGCTACTGGATCACCTGCTGTGCAGATTGTGATGTTGACATCAACACCTGGGTGCCCTTGTACTCCACAGAACTCAACAAACCAGCCATGATATTTTGTTCAAATGGTGAGGGCCACTGGGTCCATGCTCGGTGTATGGACTTGTCTGAAAATATGCTTATTTATTTGTCACAAGTAGATATCAAGTATTTCTGCACTGAACATATCAGTTTGGCAAGAGGATTGAAAACTCCCAAGGAAATTCCTCCTATAGAAAAGAAACCCATGAAAGCATTACGGAGAAAAAAGCCTATGAAAATGTTGAGTCCTGCAAAAAAGTCCTTTATTCGTAAACTGTTTGAATAGAATCACAGTCATGAATAATATTTTAGTGTGCAAATCTTAGGTACCAAATCAAAAACCACTGCTAACTTCAGCAGATGTTAAACTTCCAAATAGTAATGGACCTTTTAAAGCATTTTAAAATGATATTTTTGTTTCACCTTAAGTTATAAATATAATTATACAACACAGAATTAACACTACAGGCATTATCAGATCTTCATATTAACTAGATCATTATAGCTTTGTTTAAATTTAGCATTTGGCAATGTTGTTATTATAACGTGGGGAGGGGGGGTAGATAAATTCAATAATGCTACCTCTTTTGAGTATCTTGACTGCCTACATAGCACAAGTAATTAAGCCAAAGTCCATGTCAATCAAACTTACTATAATGAATGGAAATTTTTTTTCAAAAGAGATATGGTGCTAGAAGATCAGTGATCTAATTCAGATAAGCCTGTTTCATGTGTTTAGTCTTGAGGCAAACTTTCTTTGAAGATGTAAAACAACTTAAGAATTTTCATTTCAATGTTCTTTGTCACTCACACATACACACAAAATGGCCATTGTGTAAAACATTTTGGGGGCCATTTTTTACCATGGCTATCATTTTTCTCCCAACCAAGTTAGACCAAAATGAAAACAGATTGTCAAAGAAAGAAGCCACGTTTGCTTCTGCAACAACAAAACAAATTGCTGGCCAAATTCTTTCCCCACAATGAACTCGACCCCCAGTTTCGCTGAATGCAGATAGGAGTCAGGAGTCTCAAGTTTTCAATAACTGTAATGAGCTCTACATAGTGCTGCCTTTGAAGACCATCCACTGGTTTGTGCCCATCACTCCCTTCTGATTCACAACCTATGAGGAGTTACCTAATAGCTTTCATAGATAAATTCAAGCAACAGCATGGAAATAATCTCTAATCTCTATGATCATAGCTTGATTGCAGAGCTCATTGCATAAGAGAGAGTCATAGGAAGCAGGCTTATGCTAAGTCACACTGGGAGACTGTTAGACTAGGAACACACTGTTTGACTATGAAAACTCAGATTTTTACTTGACTTTCTACCACAGAAACTCACTTTTGGCTAGTAACTCTCAGTCCATTCCACCAAACAGGATTGTTGTGATGGGAAAAAATAAACCCTGGACTGTGGTTAGTTATATATGCCTACCAAATAAAAATATCATTCCTCCTAAGACAGTTCATTATTCCACATAGCTCAATATGGTCTTTAACATTTGGAGTTGCTAGAAATCAAAACTTGGGGTCGCCATCCTCCAAGGCATGTGCTCTACTAAGCCTCACTTTTCCTTTTTCCAAAGATATTTTATTGCCAGCAAGCAGCTGATTTTTCTAGTTGATGTGTTCCTCTGAATTAATCCTTTGTTTTAAAGTAGTTTATATCTGCTCACACTTTTTTATTCTGGATGTATCTGTTCAATTGCTGTTGCTTTTGTTGTTATTTGAGCCATCATAGGGCAAATTATTTTACAGTGGAAATGCAGAAAATAAACACTCTTAGTAAAAGAAATGGTTTTGTGATGTCCTCTACAAAGAAACCAACTTGTTCGTATGAAGTAGTGGAAGGAGTGGGTGATAAAAGTGATAACTTGGGAGCTGTGATGGTTTGTTCTCACATACACTGATTTTTTTTTCTCCAAAAGACATTGACTCTTCTAAGACTTCTTCTAACAGTCTGAATAGCTGTATGAGGCTTTGGTGGATGTGCTTTTGAGGCAATGTGTGTGAATTTGCTATAGGCAATTCATTTGGCTTGAAAAAAGAACTGCATCATCCACCTTTGCAGTGCAAAACTCTTTGTCCATATGAACCCTCATCACTTTGCACATCCTTAACATCTATAGAGTACTTTAGGGATGTTCCATGGAGAAGCACCTGAAGTGAGTTTCTGTCAATATATGGAAAGGTTTAAAGCTAAACCATTAAAAATGTTATCCATTCAGCTTCTGTGTAAATAGTCAGAAAACGTTACTCAGTCTACCCTGCATTTGTATGGCATTATATGCATAACAAATTGCTTAGAAATTCCTTTATTTTAACCCTATGGAACAATAAGTCTGAGGACCAGTAACAAAACTGAAGCTTGAAAATATGAATGCACAAATTCATAGATCCCCTCCAATGCTTACTGGTGAGCTGGAGTTGTAATGTACCAAAAATAGCTAAATACATTGAGCATTATTGAATTTGTTGTAATAAAATTTGAATTAAATCCATTTTTCCTTTTGACCTGACCCCACTGACTTCTTCTCCTGGTGCTCCTTGGTTCTGAAAGTATGGCTGCTTTCATGCCACTCACAAATCAAGAATAATTCTTTGCTAGAAAAGGTGGCACACCTCTGTATTAAAAACAAGAAGCCTCAATTTGGCCAATTAAACCCTATTCTGTAAGAAAAATGTTTAGGAACGCTTTGACTGATGGTGTTGCAAAACTGAATGTTGATTACTCACATCTGCCTTACAATGCTATTACAAATAACTCACTGCCTGGCAACAGTGCTCAGGAACCCTTTATATCCACTTTATTGAATGAGTGGGCAAAGGGGCATTGTGCTCTAATTCTTGGATACTAGAGCTGGAGATTAAGGCTGTGCCTCTCCTAACTCAGGAGATAAACCAACCTCACATGGTGTTGATAGAAGACACCAATAAAAATGGCCAAACCAAAATGTGAAATGATCTTATCTATGTGTAGAATTATTGTATATGATAATTGACATGTGTAATTTCTGTATAGGAATTTTTTCAAAGTATAAATTAGTTCACAGCTATTCCTTCATCTTCAAGAGCCATTCTGAATACTCAAGAATACTTGTGAGAGATTACCGTTCTTCTACATTGATATATATTAGAAATGGATATCATTTCTTACTTGTTCTGCCTACAGTTTTAAATTTTGTAAAAAAAAAAGAAAACAAAAAAAAAAGAAAGAAAGAAAAAGAGGGAGAAAAGAAGCTTCATCAGGATACTATTTTTTTCTAACTTAAGGGTAAAATATAATGTAAAAAGTTTTCTTTGACCTATCACAGTTTCTTGAACATGGTTCCCTCTAGAAGTTTTGAACACCAATGCCTATTATCCTCATATTGCCTAAAGCAGTAGTGGGTTCTAAAACCCTTTGCTACTGGTTTGCGTGCTCACGTGCACGCGCGACGCTTCTGCGCATGCGTAGCAGCTTCTGCACACGTGCAGAAGCATCCCGGATGGGTGGGCGGAGCCTCCCACCACCGGCACTACCAGTTCTTATAACAGGGCCAAACCGGGAGCAACCTACTGCTGGCCTAAAGCCAATGGAAATTATGTAGCCACATTGTCTGATGGCACTGGGAGTTCTAATCCAGAGTAACTGGAGGAAAATTGGTTGTAGAAGGTTAAACTATACATGGTTCCAAAGCATGTGATTACCTGCAAACTGTGGTAAAGGAATTTCCAAAGACCCAAGCTAAATTTGTTGGTGTTTTATATGAGTTGCCTGCTAAACAGATTACTTTTCTTGCTCTGTGAAGACTGACACAGTGATCCTGCTGACATAAGCAAGAGACTATTGTCTGTACCAAACCAGTAATGAAACACTCCACAAGTAAAGTAATGCTGCCTACAGAGACTCAGATAATGATATTTATCCTATATAAATCACATAATTCACACAACACTCCCAGAACAACTGTGCAGAGAAAGCCTTTTTTTTTTTTAAGATAATCTGCTATTATTTTCGCTTAGACATTAGCTTCCCCACAGTACTCGAACCAAGTGAAGAGAACAGGGTCATGTTTTCTGGTTTATATCCCATCTCTGCACGGTTTAAGTACAGCCTGAAGCAGGGAGTTCCTTTATGTACATAGCTGTATATAGATTCCCCATGTTGTTGAGAATCCTGCATGTACTGGATTCTCAAAAAAAGAGAAAGTACAAAGAAGTACAGCACTTTCCCCCCCCCCCCCCACTGCTTTACTGCCCAGCTGGGTCTGAAAAGATGAAGCCAGCAGTAGATCCTAGCTCTTCCTTCATGAATCTGGGGGCAGAAATTTTCCAAGCTGATAGACCCTCCTAAATGTGTAGACTAGCCTATTATACTGTCTTGTAGCTGGAGATTGCCTGTATTAGGGAAAGTGCATATTGGGAACTTAAATGCTTGAATAGGACTACATGTCTGAGAAATTAATTAGCAGCACAACCCATCCCTGTCTTCTTGTCTATGCCAAGAAGACTGAATATTCTTCTTTTCTGGAGAATATGCCAAAAAGAGAATATTCTTCTTTTCTGGAGTTTAATTCAGTGATACTTTATGCTCCTCATTTAATGGAAGGCTGCAGAGAATGAGAGATAAAGTAGAAAATGCAAAGAAAACATTAAAGGATTAAAAAAAACTAATCTCTCTCTTTTTTTAATGAAGACTTGAAAACAGAAGAATCCAGTCCAGAATTCAGAATGTTTTTACATTCATTCACCAAGCATGATCAAATCAGTGGTGGGTTTCAAAAATTTTTACTACCGGTTCTATGGGGGTGGCTTGGTGGCTTGGTGGGCATGGCTTAGTGGGCATGGCAGGGGAAGGATACTGTAAAATCTCCATTCCCCCCCCCCACTCCAGGGGAAGGATACTGCAAAATCTCCATTCCCTCCCCACTCTAGGGGAAGGTTACTGCAAAATTCCCATTTCCTCCCGATCAGCTGGGACTTGGGAGGCAGAGAATAGATGGGGGCAGGGCCAGTCAGAGGTGGTATTTACCAGTTCTCTGAACTACTCAAAATTTCCGCTACTGGTTCTCCAGAACTGGTCAGAACCTGCTGAAACCCATTTCTGGATCAAATGTCCTTCCTTGTTATTTTCAAGGAAAATAACAAATTGGAAATGCCTTTATGCATTCTAGACAATTTTTCTGGTGATGCAACAGTACATCATTTTACAAAAACTCTGTTTTTAAAATTATCATATAGTGTCAATTTCTTTTGGGCCACATATTTTCCCATTGTTCTAGCTGTATAGTATAACCAAAGTTTTAGCCCATTTTATCATACATTCTTTCACTTGTTCTTCTTCTCTTTCAAGTCTCAATAACACTTTACAATTTAGGAATTCTATATTCATAATTTGTACACAATTTGATTTAAAACTTAGTCCTGTAAGGTTCAAAACTGTAGATTCTTTTGCCTATTTTAAATCTTTCTAATAGTTGTAAAACGACAATCATTGACATCTATATCCCTCTGCCACCAATTCTTCTTTTGTTTTCATTTTATGGTACCTTTACAAAATTCTAATATTTCATGATATGTTAGCCTATTGCCATAATGGCGAACCTATAGCATGCGTGCCAGAGGTGGCATGCAGAGCCCTCTCTGTTTGCACGCCCGCCGTCGCCAACTGCTCTTCCGGGTTCCATCGCATGCATGCATGCCAGCCAGCTGGTCTTCGCGCGAAGACCTGCTGGCCGGTGCGCATGCGCGCGACAGAACCCGAAAGAGAGCAGCTGGCCGGTGTGCATGCATGCCAACAGCTGTCCGACGTGCATGCACGTGACAGAACCCGGAAGTGCCGCTGGTGTGCTCCAGTTTCGGCACTCGATGCCAAAAAGGTTAACCATCACTGGCCTATTGTGTTTACCTATTATTTATTGTCTATAAAATGTTTCTTGTGCTGTTGTAAAAGCTTAATTTGTTAATATTTATCTTATCTGGAATTCTTTAATTCTTCTTTTCTCTTTATTTTATGTGTTAACTTGTGTTTTCTCTTGACCCATATTTTCAAGTTCACAATTATATCGTATAAAATGACTTCTAATAATTTGAATTATTAATAATTTGAATTATGTTCAAAAAAATTCTTTTAATTCTGTTATGTTCTAACTGTTTGAACTATGTTGCATGGTTCCAACCAGGTCCAGCGTTTGAGCGGGAAAAAGCTCAAACGCTATTGGCTGGTCTGTCTGACAGCTCCCTATAAAAGGGCAAGCTGTCAGACTGCTCTTTGCTGGTTGCTTACACAAGAGCTGAAATAAAGAGCTGCTTTGGAAGTCTGTCTCCTGTCATCTCTACCCACCATCTAACAGTGGCGACGAGGGCTTGGGCCAGGAGAACTGTGACTAGCTTCTTCAGCACTTTCAACCAGCCAGGCAGACATCTT
>QLTV01001452.1:917746-945639 GCA_003457575.1 Thermophis baileyi | reverse complement strand
ACTAGTACAACATCTCAAAGCCACAGGACACAACCTTACCTTTAAAGAAACCAGAACTATTGCCACAACAGAACCCTTCTACAACAGAATAATCAGAGAAGCCATAGAGATAGAAAAACGCCCACATAGCATGAATAAACGAGATGACACCTCCCGCCTACCAGCCATTTGGAAACCCGCACTTACTGACAAATGTGTCCCTAACACAAAGAATGACACCAGACCCACACTCACGAAAACCGCACAGGATACCACTACCAAACGCCCACGCAAAAAGCAAGCCCAAGCCCATACTGCTGAGTCACGACCACAAACGAGAAGCCAGACTGCAGCTGCATCATTAACCACTCCAAACCCCTCTAATCCATACAGGAAGCAAACTGACCCCCAACCAATTAGAACACAGCCAAGCCCCCAACCAATCCCAACACACCTCCACCCAATCAGAACACAGCCAAGCCCCCACCCTATCAGTTCAAACCCCACTGGCAGTTAAAACAAGCCCATACTGCTGAGTCACGACCACAAACGAGAAGCCAGACTGCAGCTGCATCATTAACCACTCCAAACCCCTCTAATCCATACAGGAAGCAAACTGACCCCCAACCAATTAGAACACAGCCAAGCCCCCAACCAATCCCAACACACCTCCACCCAATCAGAACACAGCCAAGCCCCCACCCTATCAGTTCAAACCCCACTGGCAGTTAAAAGGAAGAAACAGCTGCAATTCTCACATTGCTCCTAGAAGCAGGAGGCTGAAGACACAAGCCTGATAATCAGCCTGAAGATGACGAATGAGACTTCGTCGAAACGTACCTTTCTGTGGCCTTCTAGATTAAAACTAAAGGAGAAAGTCAGTTCTCATCCAGTTAGCTTCATGCTAAGTAGGGTTAGAAATCATGGCCTTCCAGTTTCTAGCCTGGTGCCTTAACCACTACATTAAACTGGTTCTCTTAATTACTATACCACATTAATTTAATTTTCTGTGTTCTCTTTAAATGTCATTAGTTTACTGGACTTAAGAAATAAGTGACTAAGCATTCATGTTGTCTTGATAACTATTAATTCAATAACTCAAATGTCACTCTCTGTGGCTTAAAGAGCTCTTGCTATAAGGCTGAAACACCTACCGGTACTTCAGTCTAAACTAGAACAAGGGTAACAATTTTGTACCCTCTAGATATATTGGACCATAGCTGAGGAGGACAGAAGTCTTGGGTAAAAGGGGAAATCAGTGTGCGTGTGTGTGTGTGTGTGTGTGTGTGTGTGTGTGTGATATAGCTACATTAGAAGGTTCATATGTATGTCATGCATTGGTAGACATCTCTGTAAGGGAGCAATGTTTTAACCCACTTAAGGCCACACAAGAGAAATCTATATTCTATTGATATTATCTACGCAAATGAGTCTTTTTTTTTCAAAATGAGCAGAAAATAGAGGTTCATTTCAATTTAGAAACCATATATTTAAACTTTTAGTAAGAGAATCAATTAACTGCAACAAGCTGACCAACTAGGGTCAATGTGTAATCTTCAATGGAACTACCTCAACATGGAGGAAAGTATGCCATGGGGTACCACAAGGTTCTGTCTTAATACCAATACTATTCAACATCTTCATAAAAAATTTAGATGAATAGCTAGAAGGGAAACTCATCAAATTTGCAGATGACCCCAAGCTGGGCAGAATAGCCAACACTTTAGAAAATAGGCTCAAGATCAAGAAGGAGACCGGAACACTGGGCACTATCTAACAAAATGCAATTCAATGGTGAGAAATGTAAGGTTTTACACTTTAATGAGGCAAAAAACCTCAAATGTATAAGTGTAGAATAGATGGTACCTGGCTCAACAGCAGTAACTGGGAGAGGGGAGGGGAGGGGAGAGGATTCTTTATTGGCCAAGTGTGATTGGACACACAAGGAATTTGTCTCCAGTGCATACGCTCTCAGCATATATTCAAGCAACAAGTGATAAATCATGATCATAATCATAAAATACAATCATCATAAATCATAAGATACAGCACTCAATGATAGTCATAGGATACTAAATAATCAATCAACATAAATCATAATAGGATACTAAATAAAATCAATCAGCATAAATCATAAGATACAAACAACAAAGTTATAGTCCTAAGAAGCTAAGGAAATAGGTAACAGGAAAGATGAAAAGGATAATAGTAATAGTAATACAGCCCTACTAGGTGGTTTGACATCCCAGGGCATAAGACAGTGTTGTGGGAATTAGTTGTTTAGCAGAGTAATAGCATGAGGGGAAAAACTGTGTTTGTGTCTGATTGTTTTGAAGTCCTAGAGGACAATCATTTTAATATGAGACAGCAGTATGTTGCAGTTGCCAAAAAGGCTAATGCAGTCCTAGGCTGCATCAACAGAGGGATAGTATCAAGATCACAAAAAGTGCTAGTACTGCTTTATATTGCATTGATAAGACCATACTTGGAATATTACATCCAGTTTTGTCACTAAGGTATAAAAAAGATGTTAAGACTCTACAAAGAGTGTAGAAAAGAGCAACACTGTATGGCTAAACCATACAATGAACAGTTGTGCGAACTAGGAAAGTTTAGTCTAACAAAGAGAAAAGAAAACTAGTGATGACATGATAGCACTCTTCCAATATTTGAGGGGCTATTACAGAGAGGAGGGGTAAACCTATTCTCCAAAGCACCTGAGTGCAAGACAAAAAGTAACAAATGGAAGTTTAACAAAGAGAGATCCAACCTAGAATTAAGGAAAATTTTCCTTAATGAGTGGAATGACTTGCCTCCAGAAGTTGTAGGTGCTCTATCACCTGAAGTTTTTAAGAAAATATTGGACAGCCATTTGTCCAGAATGGTATAGGATTTCCTGCTTGAGCAGAGGGTTGGACTAGAAGACCTCCAAGGTCCCTTCCAACCCTGTTAATCTGAATTCTATAGGAAAGATTTAAGACCGAAGTTTGTTTTTTTTAAAGAGAGAAATGAGAAAACTTAACGAACCTTATTTTGCTGTTAATGCCTTCACTACTTATGTCATTTTTCCTAGGAAAATCTGCTATTAGTCTTCCAAAGATATGTCTGCATGAATTGTCCCTGTTTAAAATAATTATAGTTTATTTTATTTGAAACCAGAAATATAGTTCAGAGTGCACCAGGGATGCAAGTAGCACCAATCTGAAACTCCTTAAATGCATCTTTTTTCTTAGATCATACTGCCATTGTGGCAGAAGGCAGCTGTGTGAGCCTGAAAAACAGCTGCAGCTGGTTTAAGGAGCTTTTAACAGCTGTGGTATAAGTGCCCCAACAGGCTCCAAAGCATCTTTTTGTCTCCAAAACCAAAGCATTGCATAGCCCTTCTGGACAGACTGAAGTTGCTCCAACTCATTTACTCTAGCATCAGTAAAAGAAAGTAAGGCTAAAAGAAAAGATTATGGGAAAGGGGCTGTGATTAGAGTAGGATGAGAAGTTAGATGAGAACTTGGATTAGGGAAAGGTACAGGTCATTGACTTTTGGAAGACCACATGTTCCCCACCATTGAACTGAGATGGAAGAAGACCATGGATGTTCTGAATGCATTTAACAGCTTTGTCCATGAGATGTATTCAACCATGTTAAAGTAAATAACAAAATATGTATTTCAAAAGCTGTTTTGACAATAATAGAACATGAAAATAGAAAAACATTTCCTGGACAAATATTATTTGTATCATCTGAGCTTTAGGACATTGTTTTTGTATCTGGACATCTTAAATTCATTGTCTATTGCTATTCACAGAAGTAGTAAGATTAGCACAGCATTTTCATCTTGCAAAGATCCTTGAAGATGACCAGGTTAGGACAGAAGTAATTGTTTAACCTTTGTAATTGTAGAGGTGAAATAAAGAGAATTGGGAAATGATTATGATTAAAACCAGTATAGTAAAACAAATCCTATGAGGAGAGAGTTAATGATATTTGTTATTCACTGAAAGACGTCTCCATGATATTAACATTTGTATGACAAGCAACTCTGAAATGAAGCCAAATTCTTTTCACATGATGAATTCATACATCATCCATGATATAGGTTTCATGGCAACACTATAAAAGTAATCTGTGCTGCGGGTTTCCAGGTTGTTGTTTTTTAACTTCCCAATCTAGCCTACAGTCTTGGCATTTCCTGATGATCTGTCATTCAAGTACCACTCAAGTTGAACCCCTGACTGCTTTCTAAAGTCAACCAATATTGGCCATAGATTGATGCCTTTCTGGGCAATTTCTTTAACTTCAGTACTGTAAAACAGTGTTTTACAAGTTCAGCAACTTTAGAATGGGTAGACCTCAACTTCCCAGAATTCTCAACCAGCATGCATGAAGTTGAGCCAAGGTGGCACAGTGGTTAGAGTGCAGCACTGCAGGCTACTTCAGCGGCTCAAGGTTGACTCAGCCTTCCATCCTTCTGAGGTGGGTAAAATGAGGACCCAGATTGTTGGGGGCAATATGCTAACTCTGTAAACCGCTTAGAGAGGGCTGTAAAGCACTATGAAGCAGTATATAAGTCTAACTGCTATTGCTATTGCTAAGGTGTAATCCACCCATGTTAAAATTGCTTTATAGCAATGAGAAACATTGCTATAAAGAATATGGTGAGCCAATAGAAAGTAGTTTGTGTGGATAAAAGTATCTATTGTTCCAGAGTATACTGCTTCACTCCTGACCCTCAAAGTAGATAAATCAAAGTGAAAATGAAATTCTGTCAATAGTTAAATTGATGCAGTGAATTAATTCAATTAGCTTCAGTCAAGATTTCTTGGCTGTGGATCCTGCTACAAAGACACATAAATCTTTAGATAGAAAAACTACTGAAAATGATTACTCTGAAATCCCAGTTTGAGCAATTTAATAACAAGAGCAAAAAGAAACCCACAACTAAAGATGTGTGCATGTGAGGCGAATTTATTTATACCATTTAGTGGAGAAAGGAAATGTAATTTTGAAGAGAAGAAAAAGTGTTAAGTGCTTTCACTTATTTATAGCCTCTTCAGAACTCCCCAAGCTTCACAATAAACTATTTTGCTTAGCCCTGAGTCAATACACTGAGCATCTCTTGGCACACACACACACACAAAATCCTCATTCAGATGCATGCCTGTGCTTTTATCCTATTGTTTTTCCCTTCCACGCAGAAAGAATCATTTGGAAGAGTATTATTTTAGTCTAAATAAGTTCCCAAGCTCTCAGCTAAAGGGACCCCTTTATTTAAACAACAGGGACAAAGAACAAGAAAACACAAATGGGGATTAAAGCTTATATACAATAATTATATTTTTAAAAAAGTCTTTCCTTTGCTTGGTACCAGCACAGGCCAAGGAAACCCACCAAGAGTCTTGTGTAAGTCAAAGTGTAACTTCCAAACTAATGTCTCAAGTGAGAATAATTGACACTACTTGTACTCCTAAGGCTCTACTAAAAAAGCAATGGGGTTCAGAATGCTTATATTTATCTAGGGTGCACATAGCATCCTAGCTTTCTTCTGAAGAAAAAGCATCACTCAGATGTAATATTTTTCCACTGGCTCTTTAAATAAACTTTCTGGCTCCTTGAGAATGAGAGAAGACAACACTGCCTTGTAAAGAAACACTCCTCCCCCCCCATTGTAATCTGCCTTTTGTAATCATACTTCGTTTATAAATAGAAACTAATATGCTTAGGACAAAATGAAAATATTCAATATATGAAAAACTATGTTTCAAAGTAAAGAATATGAATTAGTTTATCCTAAGTATTGTGTGTGTGTTTGTGTCTGTCCATTTGTAAGGCTACTTCAGCTGACTGCTAGCTGCAGTTCGGCGGTTCATATCTCACCAGGCTCAAGGTTGACTCAGCCTTCCATCCTTCCGAGGTGGGTAAAATGAGGACCCAGATTGTTGGGGGCAATATGCTGACTCTGTGAACCACTTAGAGAGGGCTGTAAAGCACTGTAAAGCGGTATATAAGTCTAAGTGCTATTGCTATTGCTATAAAGTCTGCTGCCCAGCTAAATCACTTTATGTAAAAAATAAAATGCAAGTGTTTGTTTTAAAATAGAATGTTTATTTGAAGAAAAACTATCTGATATTACATCAATAGAAATATTTGCTCAACTTTGCCAACCAAATACAAAACATATCCTGTACTTGGTGTCATCCTAATGCGTAAATGCTTTTATAAATATAGGCTAGTCTATAGGTAAGTACTAACAGGTAAGCAACAGCAAAAAAAGGCCAAGTTTATATTAATTACAATCCTACTAGGCAGTTAAAAGCAAAGCAAAGTTAGGTAAAATACACTCATGGAGAATTCTTTTAAGCTCTAAGAAATTTATTGATAGAATTGTGACAGACATCTACCATAAATGAAACAATGTGGTTTCACATTCCATGACCCCACCCCTCCTATGACAATAAAGAGCTATAAGCATGTAAACTTGTATGATCGGTGAAACCATGTTTCAATTATCCCATCACTGTCCCCAATTCATTGGTTTCTGATTGTAGAGCAATGTTCCTCAAGCTTGGCAAATTTTAAGATGCATGGACTTCAACTTCCAATTCTGGAGTTGAAGTCCACGTGTCTTAAAGTTGCTAAGGTTGAGAAACACAACAGTCAAAGCAATATGACATCAGAAGCTTCTGAACTTATCAGAACTTATCTTTTCTTTTATGTACACTGAGAGCATATGCACCAAGACAAATTCCTTGTGTGTCCAATCACACTTGGCCAATAAAAAATTCTATTCTATTCTATTCTATTCTATTCTATTCTATTCTATTCTATTCTATTCTATTCTATTCTATTCTATTCTATTTTCTATTCTGTTCTGTTCTATTCTATTCTATTCTATTCTATTCCTATAAAATATTTCTCGGATCTATTTTCAAGAATATCTTGAAAACCTGTTATTTGTGAACAGTGTGTGGATCCTTGTAGCTCTCTCCTTCTTCCCCACATTGTTCTTCTAACCCCCTTTAAACCTCTTAACCTAGCTTAGATTGACTATAATGGGGAAAGTTGTTTGTTACTAATGGCTACACCAGTTGCTCTTTCAAAATATTTGAACAATTTGAACAATGTTCCCCAAGCAAAATTCCCCGAACAGTCCTTCAAGGTAAATAGTTAGTCAATAATGGAAAGCTGATGTTCATTTCCCTCTAGCTCTTACTGAACTGCAACCTCAAGGAAATGCTGGATGTTGTAATTGAACATTAGCTGGAAGGACACTGATTCTTTACTCCTGTTATAAAGCATTATAAAATAACATAATATGAGAGAACACTATAGGATTCTACTAGCAAACTCTGCTTTATGATGAACTGGGAAATTTAATAAAATATATTTGATGGTAGAAGAATCATGGGTCAAAAATTTACCGGTATTCTATCTCCAATCCAGAATGAATTAGTTATGAGGGATCCTTGGTGCCCTCTGAGCTTGGTTGTTTTCTTGCAGATATTTCATTACCTAAACCAGGTAACATCATCAGCACTGATGGTGTTACCTAGTTTGGGTAATGAAAGTCTGCAAGAAAACAACCAAGCTCAGAGGGCACCAAGGATCCTTCATTTCAACCCTAAGCAACAAATATTCTCTTTTATGAGTTAGCTATGTATAACTCCCATTCACATCATCTCATTAATTTTAATTAGATATATGAAGAATAGCAAAATCACATATGTACTATTTTATAAACTATTTTAAATGTATTATTTTAAATATATCGTACCCTTGTTAAGCTCTACTGAAGTTAAAGAACTGACACCATGATCCATTTACAGCATTTGTCAACTCTTTCAAAACTCAAAGAATATACTAAACAGAAATGACATAGTTTCACATTTTGGCTTCATGGCACATAAAAGGTAATGGATGAGCGTAACTTCTGGTAACTATATATATAGTCTAATTTAAAATAAATTGTAAATGTATTATTTCAAATCTTCATTTGTGTTTATTTAAAATCTAAAACTTTAGGATAATGAAATTGATTAGAAATTACTTTTAAAAATATTGAATTACTATCTAGAGTTATAATTGCATGCTATAATAGGCCTGTATATAAATGCCTCCATATTGCAGATTGATTGATCAGGAATTGGAGGCCAGAAGCTATTAAAAAGAAAATGTTTAATTAGATAGCTAATTAAATTATTTTCTAAATGATCATAAACTTGCTACTTCACTGTTTGTATTAGTATTTTGACCAGTAATAGATTTCAAAGTAAGTGGTTTTAGTTTCCCAGGTCTTCTGTCTCCCCTTTTTAAAATATTGGGACAATGTTTGCTCTTGGCTAATAAAAGGCTAATAAATATTTATAAAAGCAATATGTTATCATCAACCTTTTACAAATTTTAGTGAAATTGTTCCATTTTGCCTTCTACATACTATTTAAATGTGGTCACAGAAAAATAATTACTGGTTTTGGTTCTTTTTCCACTTTAACATTGGCTGTTAAGCCAGACCACATCTGCTCACACACACTTTCGTGTTATGGACCTGTTGTCAGAACAGCACAGCCCACCATCAAACAGCTTTCCTCAAGGTTTTTACAGCTCAGTGTAAAAAAAAAACACCTCTCCACTATTTCTGGATGCAAATGAATATTGACTTTTCAGCTGCAAGACCAATGCAAAATTTAATTCCACTTAGAAGTCCATGAAATCAGGAGTCTCTAAAGAATCCTCCATCATCATGACATCGCTCTCAGTCTGTTCTGGCCTAATTTGGACCATCTGGCTTTTCAATGTATTATGAGCGTTCATGAATTTTTGTAAATACTTTGAAGTATATAACCAATGATGCTTCAAAACATCTTCCATCTCATAACATTTTGACTGCCTGGCATTCATCTTTCGAAAGCGTCTGAACAGTTTGTTGCCTGACTCATTTCCCTCACTTGCCCAGGCACCAATGGAACCATCCCGTTCTATAATTTCTGGAACATGAGCAAGTGTTTTATGAAAATAATTGGTAATCTTCCCATCATATCTATAACTGAATTTAGTCGACAGCAACTCAGCGAATCTCTGAGAGTTGAAACTGTATTGACATACAAGTTCTGGGCATTCTTTGGTTGGACATGAAGACCTCCATACTGGTTTCATCTTAAGGTAAAGGTCCATTAATTCTCTGAGGGCTTCATGTCTCTCCTCACATTTTATTAATTCACAGACTGCATCCACAGTCTCTCTACTCATGAGTTTTCTTGCAAAATTTCCATTCATCCTTGTTACAGGTTTCAAATTCATCTTTTTTCTAAGGTGTTTGTCAAGAGTTGACTGCCACCTCTTTCTCTCTTCTTTGGTTGCACTGGTATTTTTGTACACCTCACCAATCTCAAACTGGAATATTTTGTAAAATTCAGCTGCATTGCCAATATCGCAGTGAAGTGCGTCTATTGAAGGCACAGTCTCAATAAAAGGCTTGGCAGAAACACCTTTCACTCTGTGACGTAGTTCATCAACAGCTTCATGGTAAGGATTGGACCGCCACACTTCATATCGTTCTAGGTTTTCAGCATGATTCCTGGTTACAGAATGCAGGATTAGGTTCTGAGAGGCTTCTAGGCGGGTGGCATCACAAAGTGTACAAATGTAAGTAGAGCCTGATGCTTCAAGACCCTCAACCTCACGGACAAGTTTTTCATCATATCCAGTGCCCCTAAATATGAATTTGAAGATTCTAGGAATACCAGCCATATAAAGTATCAATGCACTATTTTTCATGGCTTCCCGTTCTGTTATAAGAGGACTCAGGATGGCAGTGAGTGTCTCATGATCTGACTCATCAGCCAGCATAAGGCATAAAGGCTTACAACACAACTCTGAATTGGGTTTGTTTTCTTCAAAAATCCTCGCACTGCCATGGTCATGAGTTACAGTGATGCTCATGAGGGTGAAGGAGAATCGAACTGCCTTTTCAGGAACTGCTGGGCCACAGCCATGCTTTTCACTGACATCTCCCATTCCATCGCAGGATTCTTTAATCACTACAGTGAAGGGTCCTTTCAAATAGTCATCCAAGTCATGAGTTTTCAGTCCTTCTAAAATTTCTTCTTCTAGATCCATAAGGGCAGCCACCAAAGCTGCATCATATCGAAATCGCTTTGCAATTGTATCCACTGGGTAGTCATCCACAGACTGTTGTATTCCTGACAGCCCATCAATAATGCCTACATCTGTGTTACTAGACACATTTTTCAAAGGAGGCTCCCATTCAAAGGGATGATAACCAGGCAGAAGGGACTTCTCAGCTGTTCGGAGAGCATGCAAAGGCTGGAAAATTTGCCTTCCTGTAATTGCCTTTACTGTCCTGTACATTTTATGATATTGGCTGCAGCTAAGAAAGGTGTTGACTCGGATTGCCAAACAAACAGCTGGATGAAGGTCCGATCCCTTCCCTTGCATTATAGCTTCCAATTCATCTGCTTGTCTGTGCTCATTTCTAGATCTCAAAGCCAGCAGGAACAAAGTTAGGCACACAGACTTCACATCTCCTCCTTCTTCTTTTTCTGCAAAATCTTTCACTTGAAGCTTGAGTTCTCTCAAGCGGTGCTTTTGAGCTCTCCGGGTCAGTGAGAGCAAATGTTGTCTCGGTCGGCCACCTTTGTTGATATAGACATAGCTGTCTGTACTTTCTGCCCCTTTATGATTAGAACGATGTTGGCAGTATTTTTCCAAAAAGACCTCCTCATGACAGCCTTTTACTGGGCATCTCAAAACCAAATTGTTGAGGATGCTTAGGAAGGATTTTACAGGGCTCACTAGATCAGTAGGAAAACAAGGATATCGGCAGGATGGGCAATAGCTTCCCATTACTTTAAGACATTTAAGAATGCAAACTCTACAGAATAAGTGTTTACATGTTGTTTCTACTGGATCAGCCAGGATGTGTTCGCAAATCTGGCAAGATATTGACTTTACAAAGTCCACAGGGTAGTCTATTGCAAGGATTTTTGTGCTGAGATGGATTTGCTTACAGTTTGAAATCTTTTTCATCAGACTTTTGTTAGTCAGTTGCTTTACCTTTCTTATGCATCTAATTTTTCTCGTATGCCCAGCAATAATCCTCAGTTTTTTGCTCAGCTGTGAATTCAGCATTGTTTTTTTCCTCTTGACTCCACGAAAGGAAGTGACACAAACGTCACAGCTTGTTGAATGGGGATGCCATTCCACTGGGTCTTTCTCTAGAAGATGTGCTTCATGGGGGGCATTGCTGACTTTTCTTTGAATGACTTTCCAACAGTTGTGACAAAAATGAGTAGGGTGGATTGTGTCAATATCTCCCCTTACATCGATCTTAAAAACTTTGACAAGAAGATCGGGCCAGGAAGTGGCTCTTTTCTCTTTCTTTCTCAAAAGAGCTTGGGTCTCCTCATCCACTGGCCCATGAACTGGATGACACTTGTTGTAAGGGTCAGTTTTCAGTGAGCCTCCACAGATACGACAGAGGTGCTGCAGGTTTGCTTGGTGAGCTTCCATCTCCCTTTGGCTCATGTGAAAGACATCTTTCTCTCTTGCCAAGCTATTTTTATTCAACTCGGTGTCTGTTTCAAAGGGCACTTGTGACATTACAGCTGCTGCCTTAGGTTGTTCATCAGTGATGTTCAGAGACCCTGTCACATTTTCTTTAGCAGAGTTAGCCTGGTGGCTGTCTTCAGGAAGAGGCTTTTCAAGTGATCTCACCTTGAACAGTTTGAATTTCCATTCAGAAAACTTCATATATGGCTGTTGGACATGTTCTGGTCCAAAACACAAGTTTATGCTTGGTGGGGGTAGCTTCTCCATCCTGGCAGATGTTGAATTACCTTTTGAGAAAAAGAGAGAGAAAAGAAACTGTTAAGGAACTTCCATGATTAACAACCTGATGAAAATGAATAAAACCTAATAGAAAATGAATAAAAACCAATGCTAAATATTAAGAATGCTTCATTAATAAATAGTCCACAATATTTTACTTCATCTCTACCAAAATGCTTATCAAGCACTGACAGTGTGTATAAACATGTTGGTTAGGAGAGGGATGAATACATTCCTGCATAATGAGAAGAAAGATGAATATTACCAGTCTTTAACCACAGATGCTATCTTGATAAAGCATCTCTAAACACATAAGAACATGTGTTCCTATTTAAACATAAGAACAAATCTGAATGAACTACTTCATTTTCTTTAGAAGCAGGTCTCTTATGGTTGATACATTTATCCCATCTTTGCAAAGTAGAATATAAAGATTCCAGTTTTGGTGGTCTACAGCTCTTCAGAGTGCTGATTGGTTACCCCAAGTGATATCATACATTCTTCTCCCTGGGAGCAAGCTTGACTATTGCAATTCGCTCTACATGGGGCTACCCTTTAAGAGGGTCCGGAGACTACAATTAGTCCAGAATGCAGCTCTGCGAGCAGTCATGGGTGTGCCAAGGTACACCCACACGAGTTCCATCCTTCGCAAGCTGCACTGGCTGCCGATTGCGCTCCGGTCACAATTTAAGGTGTTGGTTGTTACCTGCACCGACTCTATGGAACCAACTTCCCCCCGGGATCCATACTACCCCCACCTTACTGGCTTTCCATAAAGCCGTTAAGACCTGGCTTTTCCGGCAGGCCTGGGGCCAATAGTTGTCTGATTGGCCCATGTATGGTTGTGTGAATGCTTTATTTTAATATGGATATGGTTTTTTACATTGTTTTGATATGTTTTATTTTTATTTTTTATATGATGTAAGCCGACGAGAGTCCTTCGGGAGTTGGGCGGCATATAAATTTTAGAAATAAATAAATAGAAATAATTTTTTTAAAAAAATCCTACTTTTATTAACAATACAGCAGTTGAATTTTGGCTTCTTAAATAAACAACGAATAAAGCATTTTTTTTTAAAGTATACCACCTTTCTAAACATCAGAAAATCAGTAGTGAGAACATGGGAAGGACACACACTTCAAAAAGAAAACTGGGTTCTGAAAAGTATCTTACATACCCATTGATGTCTAATGATCAGATGAATGAGATAGAATTTATTTTACAACCATATGGGGAAAAAATGGTTATATTTGGTAATGCTAGAATTAAATCTGCATCCAACTACCGGTATTATATCCAAAATCTATGTTTGACTCAAGGAGTTTGAACCCCACACAGGACTTTTTCTCATTGCAGCCTTAAAGTACTATCTATCCAAACTTGAATCAGCAGAAAATGCTACTGGCACCAAATTTGCAGTCCCCACTGCTGATTCTCTCATGCTTCTATTGAGGTTCTTCCAACTAGTTGCTGAAGGGTGCTCTTGATTTTGCATGTGTAGTAGCTGATAAGCAAATTAATTGGTTGATTCCTCCAAATTTACTATCTTCTCTTTCTGCACATCACTAGCCTTTGGGACAGACATCTGCCAGTCTTGGCAATGCAAGAGGAATGGACAGATTTGACTGTAGGACTCTGTTGATAAACTCTAAGCTCCTCTGTGTCCCTCCTTCTATGTCCCATGAGGCTGTAACCCAAATTGAATATAATTAAATAATGTTTACAAATGGGCAGAGAATCACAACCAACACTTTTATTTAGGATTTTTCTCTTCTTCATTTCCCTTTCTTTCTATAGGTAAGAAATGCTAAGTTCCAGATTCCAGTGAGTTCTACTCAGGACCTAACTATTGGGATAGAGAGGTACCCAATCATCTATCTGTTTCAGTTTTGTGATAAGGGTCACAGAGTTAAAATATTTGCAGCATATCTGGCTGACCACCCTAGTGCAATTATTCAATTAATGCTCTTTTTTAGACAGTCAGCAGCAGAATGGAAGCAGACAATCCAAACCAGGGACTTGAGGGAAGGTTCTCATCCGCTCAAAACAGTTGCTCTGATTTCATTCCCATGCATCACCAGCCATGTGTTTTTGTCTCTGAAGTAAACTAGTGGCAAAACAGAGCAGATTTTACACAGCTTGCAACTGCCAATAGAAGTTTCTATTTGAAGGGAAAACACACTTTGATACCAGTATAGCTAAAGACATCTTAAAGCATTCACAGGCTGGGCAGATGAAGACAATGTCATAGGGACACAGTATAAAAATATGTTGCCAAGGTATATTTGAATCATAGTTAGGTACAAGTGGGGAAGGGCCCATATTCTCAGTGGGAGACTTCATTTGGACTAAGCAGAATTGGACATTATTACTTTAATGCAAGACCTCCACAAAATATCAGGAGGTTTGTAGGTTGGTCTGGGAAGTTTAAAAAAAACATTCAGATTCATTTCCACAAACATTCCCAGATGATAAAATTCTATGGCAAAATTGCTGGTTTTCAGTGGAATGTTTTCCCCACAGAACACAGCTAAATTGTTCAAATACAAATCAAGCTTATTTATCCAAAGCATTTGAAATAGATGGTTCAAATTGTGAAAGCAGCCACAATTTCCGCAAGGCTCACATAACTATTTTGAAAGCAGGGCCTGGTTGTCTCTGCATGTATGGCCATGCACAGGCAATACTCTCACTGGGCCACTAGCAAAGTGAAGTGGTAATGCACACACCTGCCCCTGGAGCCAACTTTTGAAATAGTTGTGTGGGTTTGCAAAAGATGTAGCTTTTTTAACTGTTCAATGAAAGGTGCTTCAGTCTCACTGCACACACTGCAAGCCACTCCTTTGCTAAATCTTAATCAGGGCACTGGACAAAGGCTGTGCTTTTAAAAACTGCAAAGGAGATGGAAACATGGGCTGGTACAGTTTGCCTAACAGAAATAGGAAAAAAAAATCAGTCTACTAAATGTAGCAATAGCACTTAGACTTACATACCGCTTCACAATGCTTTACAGCCCTTTCTAAGTGGCTTACAGAATCAACATATTGCCCTCAACAATCTGGATCCTCATTTTATCCACTTCGGAAGGATGGAAGGCTGAGTCAACCTTGAGCCAGTGAGAATCGAGCTGCTGGCAATCAACAGAATTAGCCTGCAATACTGCATTCTAACCACTGTGCTACCACAGCTCTGTACATTGTTGTATAATGATTCACAGAAAATGAGCCTTCTCTCCTTGTTTTAGTGCTCCTAAATTCCAATAGAGGAATTCATATCCACTAAATTATGTCATATCCAACAAGCTCACAGAGATGTCTTAGATGTAGATAGTTTTTTTTCCCCTTTCTTTTTTAAATTGTTTTTATATGTTTTATTTTATTTTATTTTTTATGATGTAAGCCGTCCAGAGTCCTTCGGGAGTTGGGCGGCATATAAATTTTATAAAATAAATAAATAAATAAATAAATTGTGCTTCCTAAGCTTTTTCTTCAATTATCTTTTATTCCAGAAAAAAAGTCAAATTATACCAAGCCAATAACATCAAAAACACATAATAGCAGAGTGGCCAAGTCTAACCCACACAGATTTTTTTTTCTAGGCCTTAAGCATATAATGCCTCAATAAATTCACTACATGTAGTAACTGAACTAATAAGCAATGTTCTAATCTAATCTTTCCAGTGTTATTTGCCAACAATATCCAGATTTCTTACCTGTTGGCTATGTTGGCTAACAATACAAAGCCAACAGCATCCAATGACCATAAATTCCCTGTTCACGTTCCAAACTCTTCTTTACATGGTTTACTTAGTTTTAGTGTTTTGCCATCCCAGTGTTTTATTGTCGGATTTGGGGAAAATATTCACCAGCTCTTTTCTATGTATCAAATGGTTGAAAACACTATAGAAATGCTATTATGAGTTACCTTGCCAGCATATGCAACAGACAAGGGATATAATCCCACAAGAACTAAAAGTCTTATTATAGGAGACAGATGGGTTTAAGTACATCAGAGTAACTACTTGACTCTTTCACCTGAAAATGTTCTAAATGTAAGTAATATGTAGGTCACAATGGACACTTATAAATTCTCTTTGAACAGTCTCATGCTGAAGATTAAACACAATCCTCATAAGGTACTATGAAACAAATCCCATTAACTTCAATGGGGCTTATTTCCTAGATATCAGTGTTGTCTACTTTAAACTTCAATTTAGCTTGCTCTAGACTAAGCCTTTAAATTGTCTGGACCATTGAGTCATGATAAAACTCTAAACTTTGGGGCTTTTTCTCTAAATGGCTCCATTCATGTATTTTGCATTTAGCCATTTTATTCCATTGTTTTCCATAGGACCAATACTTAAATGAAAATATTCCTTTTAAAAATATATGCTGATTTCACTGTGAGATCTATCGTTTATCGTGTATCATTTGCTTTCTAAGTCTATATGGACAAATATAATTTATACTACAAGTTGAAGTACTCTGTAGTTCTTACATCATACCTTGAAGTGTTTATCAGCTTATACAGCACTAGGATTTTATTCTGATAAATCAAATAAAAAAGGGCTGCAAACATGTATCGGGTATATTTGACTAAAGTAAGGGCTCAGATGATTAACAAAACAATTCTGATTATGTTTACTTTAAAAATAAGCCTATCATTTTAAATGGATTAACAAATGTGGATAAGATTGAACTGCTGATGGCAGAAATATTAAGATATTTCTTAGATGTTTTAAAGAAACCAGCTTATTCAAGGTCAAGTTTTTTCCAGCCTGATTCCCTACATAGATAATAGACTGCTCTTGTGATTTCCAACTTGTATAATCAATGTTGGCTGAGAATTATTGGAGTTGTAATCTAACATACCTGGAGGATACATGAATAAACAAGGTTGCTTTCACTCTTTGCAGTGAAGCACACTGCAATAGATATGATTAAATCAAAGTTAGTCATAACTGTCTTCCATTGAGCCAACCAGCACACCTTGACTTAATGCTTGCTATAGTTATGTTGCTCAGAGGTTGTATGAGATTAATTTCATCTTCTGGCTAAGAAAAGTTCAGAGCTAAAATGTCAGGAGAAGATTCTCTCATACTTAATGCCTCTCCAATCAAATACTTTGTCTTGTGTTGAATAATAACTCATGTGTACTTACTCAGGAGAATATTTAAAAGGTCTCATTTGGAATTTTCTTCTCATACATTACTCCTACATTTCTCTGCACATTTAGCTCTAATAAGACTATGTAAAATAATTCTATCCAGTTGAAACATCTCACCTGTAAACTCTATGCAAAGGAATAGAACCTGGACAGTAGCCCTAGTGTTTACTTTGATAAGTAGCCACAGATTGTTTCAATTACCTTCATGACTAACTTCATTTTTTAAAATTTTAAAACAAAAAATAATAATTCTAAATGTTTTCTATCCAAAGCTTCCAGGATCTCTTCTTTTGACTGAATGAAATTTGGATCTAAAAGTACAACCAGATTTGCACTTACAGGCAAATAGGTCTCATTTCAAAAACATAGGATTAACTGGTTTGCATATCCATTGTTTTCCTTTCCTTATTTCTGTGACCCCCTTCTCCTTTAGACCCAGATTCTCAGATGAATATTTAATTAATTTATGTCTGTATTCTCCTTGAAATGGATTCAAGGTCTGCTGGGTGGATCTGATAATATGTGTACAAAAATAATTGGCAAAAGAAACATTAGTTTACTCCAGTCTTAGAAATCACATAATAAACTGGAAAACTGTAATAAATATGATCAGCCTACCTTCTTCCACTCCCAAGTCTGTATGGCTGCTTAGTTGGCATCTAGATCAAGTTTCTCCTTTTTCCTGTGCTTTATAAGTTCCTTGGGCTGCTGTTTATCTCACTCTAACCTTCTCCCTCCCAACTCCCTGAACATTTTGGTTACTAACCACAACTTGCTTACTATCATCCACAGTTGAGGAGTCTCAGCTCCAGCTGACACCTGTTTTTTTTTTTTAACATGCCACACCGCTCATCAAAACAATGTTAATTACAGACATGCTTGCTCTTCTTGCTATAGATTTTATTTAAATACCCAATATATGAACCTTTGCATGGTGCAGGAACTTGGATTCCTATTATTATGATTGGCCACACAGTCAGCCAAATGTTTAAACTGGACTTGGTGTTTGTGTCCACCTATTGAATCCTTTCCAAGGACCTGGGATAGCCACATGTTGTGCTTTAATAATATTAAAGGTTTATTATGGTTTATCACACAATCATCCAGATATATAGGCTGGATTTGGCATTTTATCCACCTACTGAGTCCTTCCCAAGGACTTGAGATAGGAGGATATTGTTTGACAGTGTTAAAGGTGTCACTGCATGATATGATACATTTGTGCTGGGTACACAACTTTTCTTCCAGTAGTCCTGCAGTTGCAGGCCCTGGTTGCTCACTAACTCCTATAGCCCATTTCTTACCAGATGTCCAAGACCTCCAACACCTAACATGGTCCTTGTTGATTTTGCGATGACCAATCCAGGATGGATTTCTGTAAATTACATCTCATCCTATTACTTATGGGAGACGCATTCTTCCTCTGGATCTTCTGAAGAGCTCTGTCCAGTATGGTTGAACCTCTGGCATAGCTCTCATCCACCTCAGAGCATGTACTTATCATGATTGCTTGCACAGTTAGCCAGATATTGAGACTGGATTTGGGATTTTTATCCACCTATCAAGTTCTTCCTAAGATCCTGGGCTAGGGAGATGTTATTGTTTGATGGTGTTAAAGGTTTAATCACAGGATGTAAGATGTTCCAAGTAAAGGCTAGTTTAGTCTGTTTGGCATTCAGTAAGTCTTCATGGTACACTACCTTCAGTATATCTTCTTCATTGTCCTTCAGATGTTCTTCCGATCCTCTTTTTTCTTCTTCAGCTATCTGGTGTACTTGAAACATTCCATGCCCACCTACGCTTATTATTAGACATACAACAATGTGAAATCATGGCTGCCAGTTCATTAGCATGTGTTCCCTTCATATGCATTCAGTTCTTCCAAAAAAACCTAGGAAGTCATAAACTATTGGTGTAGTATATCCCAGCAATATGTCCTTTTGTAATAGATAGATGGAAATTTTGTCAATGCACATATTTTGTGGGTGCCACCAAGATTTTGCCAATAACCATGTAACCACCATGGCCAGTTTATGTCATAAAATTTTATTTTCAATTTTCAGATCTTGACACTTTCTGATCTTCTCCCATTCTTTGTGCTCAATTCTACTATCTTCTGGTATTGCCACATCAATTATCCACACTTTCTTCTTTTCAACCACAGTCATATCTGGTGTTATGAGCCAAGATTTTATCAGTCTGTATTCAGAAACCCTACAACATTTTAACTTAACTCTTTTCAACTACTTTTTCAACTGTATGTTTCACCGATTTTTCATTAATGTCACATATTTTTTTGCAGATCTACCAGTGAATCATTTTTGTAAATGTGTAATGTCATTGTTTCTGATAGGTTTGTGCAATTTTCTTGCAATCTATTGTTTCTTCTGCTTCTTTGAACAATCTGCACTTTGAATCATTTGATGGTTTTTAGTCAAACTTTGGTTAGTAATTAAGATCATGTACTGTGTTTTGATCCAAGGATTTTTCAGTAAAATAATAATTACAATAAATTTTCACCAGTAAGGCTGAACTTTCTGGCATGCAATCCTGACATGTTCTAGCCTGAAAATTTGGGCAGTTCTTAGTCCTTCTACCTTCAGTCATCCATTGGATGCAATGATGAGGCCTACATCATAATACTATGATGCTTACCAGCACCTGATGCAATACTATACAACATCACATCACAGGTACAAAAAGGGAAAGCTTGCATCATTTTGACTCATCTTAGGAGCAAGACACTTATGCTTATATTTCCATAAGAAATTTGCTTTTCAGCCCAGAATTAGAAAAAAAAGGAAGAAGGAAATGTTTGGTAACTTTTTACCCAGATGTAAAGGAATTAACAAACAGAAGTCACCATGCAGTCTTACACATGGACAAAGGCTTGCTTTGAAGTCCTGCACATAGACAAAGAGCTTTTTTAAAAAAAATGAAAACCATGAAAGGCAACAATCACACAAAGAGAATTCTAACAAAAAATCAATTCAGACAGCACAACTAAACTAGTTACATAATACTTCCTTGAATAAGCTGTTGGGTTTCAGCACAAATTAACTACAGAAATGATAGTTTATTTGGAGTTTCTGTTTGAATGCCTTTCCTTTGTTGTCCTCAAACTATTTACTCCCAATTTTGTAGACAGATTCTAGACAGATAAAAAGAACCACTTAGGTGTAGTGATTAAGGTAGAACATCATGAGTTCTAGTTCCTCATGGGGCACAAAACCACCTGAGTGATTTGGGCCAGTCACTATCTCTTAGCCCTAGGAATGAGGCAATGGCAAAACATTCTACACCTTGCTAAGAAAACTGCAGGATCTAGTCCATGAAATTGCCATGAGTTAAAAAAAACTGACTCAAAGAGATACACTCACAGAGATAAGTAGAAAGCAGACATTTGGGGGAACAAACCATTGCTCTTCTGATGTCCTGAGACTAGCACTGTAGCCAACAAAACTGAAATGATCTAGGATTCAACCCACCTTCCTCATGACTCTTGCTGGAATTATTGTTATCAACAATCATCTTTTTATTAGCTCTTCCTTTGCGTAATATTACACTGGCAAAAATCTTCTGGAAAACAACAACTGATAATTCAGCTCAGGTCTCTCAGCTCAGTTATTAAATACTAGGGGTTTGTCACTTTTTCCCTTCATTTATGGGGAAAGAAATGGAGATCAATACAACTTTGTCTTAACTCAGTAATCTTATATCAAGTACTGTAGAAAGACATCATTATATATTCCCTTATGATATTATTAAATTTAATATTTAATCATTTGAATTTAATTTAATTTAAATACTACAGTTAATTTGACTGAATTGATTCATTGTATCATAGCAATTGATGTTGAAACAAATATGGAAGTGGGAGAAATGAGAATACAAACTCTCCTGATTTGGAAAAGTGTATTCTATCCCAAGACAGGCCAAGATGCTACAACTTCGGCTTCAGCCAATTTTTGTTGTCAATTGCCTATTTTTTTTTCCAAAACTATATTTTAAAGTTAGGTTCTACCATTGGCAATATTCCTGGTAGGAAACATGAAATTATACTTATCTTTCCCCCCTCCCCCAAATCCAGGAACAAAATCTGGGTACAAAAGATAGCTTGTTGATCTTTGTTGACTTTCCATTGCTTAAAAATCAATGATGATTTTTCTTTGGAAGCATTGTGATGTGCTATAAGGATTTCTGCTTTGGGTTGGGGGTTGGACTAGAAGACCTCCAAGGTCCCATCAAGCCCTATTATTCTATGAACTCCACAACCCTTTTCCTCTCACTTACTTCACATAACTGCCAACTGGTTTTCATTTCGTTTTAAAATGAAGCATATTGTTTAGGTTTTTGAAACCATGTAAGAAGAAAGCTGTTGGAGTTAGCAATTTCTAATAGAAAATAGAAGCTTAGAAAATAAACAAAAAATTGGACTTTGGCTGTATCTAAAATATATCTGAGTATAATCTACTGTCAAGCCTGTGGGTGTTCACCTGACCATTATAATAGGAGTGGACAGCCATGCCAGCTGTCAGAAGGCAGTCTAATGGTAGGAAATAGAAAAGGGATATAGGCAAAGAACAATATGGTAAGGTTAGATCTACTCACAGATTATGAGCAGCAGGTTAGGAATCGGGACGTTGTAGCCCCAACACATCTGAAGGAATGCCAGAAGCAATAGAGAAAAATCTAGGCAAGAGTCTATGCAGAAGGATGTTAAAGAGCAAGACTGAATGAAAATATTAAAAAACCAAGAAAAACAAGAAGAAAAACCCAACCTGAGGAAAAATAGTACAATAATTCATGTCATCAGAATAACAATCACAAACCATCCAGTAGGCAACAGCATTAATAAATTAAAAGGAACCTTAAAAAACTAAAAAGGAATAAATAAATCAACAAATAAAATAGAGTAATCAGTGCAGTAAATAGTAAGAGAAATAATTCCATGAATTAGAGGTCAAATTAACATTTCCTACAGTACTGAATGCACTTTGAACATAGCCATACAATATCAGTTTGATTACATCTTAGTACTTGGGACTAAATCCAGCCTGGATTCATTCTGGTTATTATCCAGAATTCTTACACCTTTGATAATAGTACTGTTGTGTACACCAATTTAAATCCCTTTCTCTGTTAAAGAAACCAGATAATTTGCTAGGTTTATGCAACTGCTTCAAAACTGCTTCAGTAGTCTCCAAAGGCTGATGCATAAAATAACTATTTCACTTCATCTCCTCCCCATCCTCCGAAAAGGTTTTTGAATGTTTTGGATAGCACTAATAGATAGTGCTATCTATTCTATCTATAAAAAGGGGGGAAATCATTATGATTGCATAATTACATCAATGTTCCAACAAATTATGTCTGCCAAATATTTCCACGGATCTTTTTTCCCCTTAGAAAGTATCATCCTGCAGATATAAGATTGCCGTACACTTAATGCCAGTTTGGGTGTCTCATTTACATTATTTAGTATGTTAGTCTCAGCCATCTGATTGGGATAAACCACAAAGTCATGAGTCAATGAAAAAAAGATTCATTTTGTGCTCAGTCAGCACCACCATGTGGTGGAAATTATTTCTGCATTGTAATATGTCACTGTGTATTTTAAGGAATTAAAGCTCAAAATCTTTCTTCCTAGTTTCATGTTACATTACAGTAAAGTTGATTTTGAATAGATGTCCTTTCCTTTTCAATTGCTTTGTTATCTGCATTTAAGAAACAAGCAAATTTGTAATAACATTTTAGGAATACAGACTTCCCTGAATAGAATGGTTTACCTTAGCAGGAACAGTGCATAGGTGACCTTGCCTGGGTTCAGAAAATAAGCATCATCATCCAAAAATAAGCATCAAAAAGGAATGGTTAATTCTTAAACAGGATTTATCTATAGAATACCAGCCTAGACTGAGAAGTCAAAGAACATCCGAGAAAAAGATAATGGAAAACTGCTTATAAAACAGCCGTGGTGCAGCGGTTAGAATGCAGTTTTGCAGGCTAACTCACTGCTCACTGTCAGGAGTTTGATCCTGACCGGCTCAAGGTTGACTAAGCCTTCCATCCTTCCAAGGTCGGTAAAATGAGGTCCCAGATTGTTGGGGGCAATATGCTGGCTCTGTAAACTGCTTAGAGAGGGCTGTAAAGCACAGTGAAGTGGTATATAAGTCTAAATGCTATTGCTATTGCTATTATGAGCTGTGAACATCTCCATACAGTCACCATGAGCTGAGCTTAAATTGAAGAACTTTACACCATACATACAGTTTACATACAGTCTTTTATATGAAAAAATCTTCTGTACTATCACGGTGTTTTGTTTTTAAAAAAAAATAACTAAGGGGCAGAATGTTACAGTTGGATTTTCCATAAAGTTTTTAGCTCAGTCTGAGGAAAAAAAGTCTTCACATAATAAAAACATCCACACTACATGCTAACCATGACCTTGTCTGAAGAGAGAAATACAGGCAATCTTCAACTTAGAACCATTTGTGTAGTCAGCCATTTACAACTTTCCCAGCTGGCTTCCAACAAGCAAAGTCAACATGAGAAGCCAGATTTGCTTAACAATCATATGATTCACTTAATAGCTGCAGTGATTCACTTGATAACCATGGCTAAAAAAAGTCATAAAATTGGGCGTGTCTCACTAAACAACCACCTTGCTTAGCAATAGGAATTCTGGTCCCAATTGTGGAGGTAAGTTGAGGACTACCTATATGGCATATAAATGTGAGCTGTTTATTTGGGCTTAAATTTCTACATATCTCTTCACCCAAAATCAGGAATATGGGACAAGAGCAGCAAAAGTCCCCATACAGTAATGCCTCCCTATATAGCAATGATGGCTAACCTTTTTGTCGTCGTGTGCCGAAAGCGTGCGTGCAACAGCGCACGTGCGTGCCAGCACCCATAATGCAATGCGGACCCCCTGCGCATGCATGCACGCCCCCCGCATGCACATGTGACCCCCCACTCTCCCCCACACATGCGTACGCGACCCCCCACCCCCCATTTTGGGCCTAGTAGGCCTCCCTGCAGCCTTCTGGGACCAAAAACGGGCTATGGGGGGTGCGCTGCACCCCCTGCACCCCATTTTGGGCCTAGCAGGCCTCCCTGCAGCCTTCTGGGACCAAAAATGGGTCGTCGGGGGGGGCGCGCCGCACCTCCCCCATGCCCCGTTTTGGGCCTAGTAGGCCTCCCTGCAGACTCCTGGGACCAAAATCCCGAAAATCAGCTGGCCAGCGGGAGGCGCATGTGCGCATGCGCAGTGGAGCTGAGCTAGGCAACGGCTCGCAGGCCCACAGAGAGGGCTCTGCGTGCCAGCTGTGGCACGCGTGCCATAGGTTCGCCATCACAGCTATATAGCATGCTTAGTTAAATAGGCTAATGGAAAGAACACCTGAATCATCCCCTTTTAATGACCCCATAATCCCCTGCGGGGTGGAGTCTGGGCAACTGAATGGAGCTAAGTGTTTACTGGCCGGATGCCCTTCCTGTCGCCAATGCGGAGTTATATTCAGCAGATATATTCTCACCGTGCCCAGACAGAGAAATATCCCCCTCTACCTAGAATCGAACTCACAGCTTCCTGATTGTGAGGCGAGAGCTCCACCTCTAGGCCACCGCAACACTCAAAGAACACCTGAATGGGCTTAATGAAGTTGAAATAAGCACTATGGGCTTTATCCCCTATATGAAGACATAATAAATATTTCATTTCTATTCTATACGCGATAGAATATTAAGTAGGGAGTAAGTATCTTAGGGTTTAGCATATTGTTATCAGCTACATTAACACATATTTAAACACGATGGTGTTGGTTACAATGTGAAGAGAACCCATACATAAAACCTTCCTTTGGGGAAAAAGTTTTAAATGTGATGCTTTTAGGAGAGTGGCAACAATTTCTCTATTTACAACCACTGCCACTAACTTTGTGCATATCATCCAACTAGACCCCTTCTAGATCTACAGGTAGTTCTTGCTTATTGGCAGTAATTGGGACTAGAAACTCTGTCACTAAGTGACACAGTCATAAGATGTGATACCATGTGACCATGTTGACTTACAACAGCAGTCCCAATTGCCACCATTAGGCGAATCCTGCACAGTCACAGTGTTCTGTGGTCAGATTATTGCCTTTTGTGACCTCCTGCCGGCTTCACTATTGACTATTGACTGTCAGAAACTAGCTGCAAAGGTTGTGATCACATGACCACAGAACTATGCAACATTGCAATTGCAAGCTGATTGCTTAGGACCCGAAACAGTCACTTTTCCACAGGGATGCTACAACAGCCACAACTATGAGAACCTGTCATAGCAATAGCACTTAGCACTTAGACTTATATACCGCTTTACAGTGCTTTACAGCCCTCTCTAAGCGGTTCACAGAGTCAGCATATTGCCCCCAACAATCTGGGTCCTCATTTTACCCACCTCGGAAGGATGGAAGGCTGAGTCAACCTTGAGCCGGTGAGATTTGAACTGCCGAACTGCAGTTAGCAGTCAGCTGAAGTAGCCTGCAGTACTGCACTCTAACCACTGCGCCACCTCGGCTCTTATGAGTACCTCTCATTCAATACTGTTGTAAGTTCAAACCGTTGCTGAATAAATGGTTGTTCAGCAATGACTAGTTGTATTCCCCACATCCACGAAACAATCATACTTGTTTGGGAAGTTGCTACACAATCCACATGAGTTCTTCCTTGTATCTAATGTGGGTGCATAGAAGGCTTGCGGGCAGTAGTGGGTTCTAAAGCCCATCGCTACCGGTTCGCTCGTACGCATGTGCGATGCTTCTGCGCATGTGCCGCCGCCGCTACCGTTTTGCAGAACCGGGCTGAACCGGGAGCAACCCACTGCTGCTTGCGGGGTTGGGTGAGGGTTACAATCTCACACCAAGCTTTGGGCAGCCTCAGGTGCTCCATGGTTTTGAAGAGCAGAACCACAAGGAACCATTTTATGAATTAAGGATGTTGTTGAATCATCTGCACAGCAGAATCATTGAGCTATGACTAGATACAAATGCATTGTGCCCACTTGGTTGTTTAATGTATTTATGAATAAAAGATAAGGAAAGCCTGTAGAGACATTACATTTGCGTTGTACAAACATGAATGTGAGTACCTTTTGCATGCAGAAGATGCCATGTTGTTGACACAGAACCTGCATGACTAGATAGATGATGCAACAGGAAATCAAAACCAGCTGGGTGACCTTGGACCAGTCCCTCTCTCTCAGTCCAACTCACTTCACAGGATTGTTGTTGTTTCAGGGAAAATAGGAGGAAGGTATGCTGGATATGTTCCCCACTTTGAGTTATTTATAAAAATAACAAAGGTGGGATATAAGTAAGTAAGTAAATAAACAAACAAACACAAACAAATAAATAAATAAAGCAAATGTATAACAAAACCCAAAGTATATTTTACAAAGTTGCAAGTTGGATTTTACATAAATGATGAAAAACCATAGTAAGTAAACAGATTTTTCATTTGATAGAATGTTTGCTGAAGATGAGAAAATGAATGGGGAAAAAAATTAATAAGTGCAAATGCTGACAAAAAGGAAATGATGTGGATTGAGATAACTTAAAATGGCTCCATATAAGAGCTTGCTTCTTCTGTCTTTATTATATAGACCTCAACGTTGGCTAGGTAAGTTAGTAAAAACATAAATATAAGTTGAATGTAATGGGAATGATTACTTAAGAAGTTAGTATGGCAAAACCAAAAGAGATGATTAAGAACAATTGGATATTAAATTAATGTGGATTGAATAGAAAGGTAAATGACCAGTACAAAAGAAGTAGATTGAGGTGATTTAGTCATGTGGAAAGTATAAATGAAGATTAAATTACAAAGTTAATATATGAAGGAAGGGTAAAAAATTAAGAGAGATAATTGAATGGGTCAAGAAGAAGATGAAGACCAAGAAAATTGTGATTGGAAAGAGCAGAAATCCCGAGAAAGAGAGAGCTGATAGGTTTTAAGAACAAAAGGCAAGGTAAGAATCCTTGTACGGACATGATGGAAGCAAGAACAATTTCAAAGGTAGAAAGATATGGTATAGTGAACATTGGAGTGCACACTAGATTTAAGGTATGCCTTTATTTCTTTGGCTTCCTGATTTTGACCCCTTTTATGCATATGCTTCAAAAGCGAATAGCATGATAGATACCTATGCATGCCACTTGATAATATTGTTACTGTTGTTGCTCTGTGCAATAGCCTAAAGAAAAGAGTACAGAGAAGTGAGTCAGCGTACAGATCAGGGGTGGGTTCCTCCCGGTTCGGACCGGTTCACCCGACCCGATAGCGGCCCACTGGTGATGTCACAATGATGTCACTGAACCGGATCAGTCGGTGCCGGTCCGTGGGAGCTGCCATCTTTTTTTTTTTAATTCAAATTTCTTTGAATTATTTTTTTTTTAATTTCCCCTCCCCCCTTCTGAGCATGTGCAGAAGCCGAGTTCTGGCACTGTGCATGCGGTCACCATCTTTTTTTCGGCTTTGTTTTTGTTTTTGTGGATCTTTTGTTACTGCGCATGCGCGCACACCCACGAGGCACGCCCAGGCGGCGTGGGAGGGAGCGAAGCGGCAGCGAGGTAAGTTGGAACCCACCCCTGGTACAGATGTTGATTATTATTACAATGATAATAGTGATGATGATAAGCAGATTTGTCCCCAATAAATGTAATAATCTTCCAAAAAAATGGCAAAATGTCAGCCCACTAGGTAAACAGACCAGGAAATTAACTCCAAAAGAAGTAAATAATACTTCCAATAAACTACTTTTTTTAAAATATATTTTTATTGTTTGCATATAGATAGATTGAATACAGTGTAATTTTGCTGTTGTTCCACTTTCCATGAAGCAAATATGAAAACAAA